>PVIU01003353.1:0-147417 GCA_004026605.1 Ondatra zibethicus | reverse complement strand
TCCTCTGTGAAAACAAAAGAAGAACCTCCTTTCCAAAGCACCATATCCTTAGACCCAAATTTTAAAGCCATTATGCCTTTATGATAATATCCATGCTGGTTTAGCTTAGCAGCCCAGACAATGAAACATCTCTCTGTACTTAGCTCCTTTACAGTCAAGAAATTCAAAGAAAACACAATAAAATACATAATCCAGACATTCTGTGAATTTTCCATTTTTACGTGGCTTATTTTTCTTTTCTCTCTTTCTCTTTTTTTTTTAAATCTATGACTATCTGTAAAGACTTTACCCTTTTATTTTAAGTATTTAACTTTGACTCTCTATACTCTTTTTTTTCTCCCAAGCCTACGAACAGCCATCCAACACTGTGACCCATTTAGAGGTCTTTTATGTCTGAATCTGTCCTATTGTGAATCTGTAATTTTTTACTATCCAGGAGCATTTCTTAAAATGTGAAGTACATCTTAAAAACTTAAGTTGCACCATGTAGGAGAAATAAGGTACTGCCTCTTTTTTGTCCCATCTAAACCATTTTATCTGCGCTTTTGTTATGATAATTACGATCCTGCCTGAGATTAGCACAGTTCAGCATGGTGGAGCCAGCACCGCCCCTGCCTCAGAGCCATGTGGTGCCCCTGAGCCGAGCACAGTTCCAAGCACACAGCAGTCCACATTGCCATCAAGCAAGCCAGAGCACTTTAGTCAGAAATCCCATGCAAATAATCTGGCTCCAGCGGGAGCCAGAGGTGGTGCTGGCAGCATAGCCCAGAAAGCCGGCATTTTAAAACCGCCGCAGCTTTTTTACTGTTGCGTCTGCTGGGTAAGGAAATTTTCTCTGCAGCACCCTGCTAGCAAACAGCAAAAACTCTGTTAAACTCTGTATTCTTTTTGAAGCTCTCTCAAATTGTACGTGGAGTCAGAAAACCACGTTGGGCGTCAATCTGTTGTAATGAGGGGCTCGGGCTGCGTTCCGGCGCCAGGCCCCTTGTGCCATCCGGCTCCCGGTGTGTACCCGAAATAATTACACGGAAACTGTATTCATTGAAATACTGCCTGGCCCATTAGCTCTAGCCTCTTATTGGCTAACTCTCACATATTTGTTTAACCCATTTCTAATAATCTGTGTATCGCCACTAGTCGTGGCTTACCGGGAAAGAATCAGCATCTCTGACCTGGCAGGCTTCAAGGCGGGCAGCTCTCTCTGGCTCTGTCCCCTTCCCAGCATTCTCTTCTCTTTATCCTGTCTGTCTATGTCCTGCCCTATCAGAAGGCCAAGACAGTTTCTTTATTAACCAATAAAAGCAACCCAAATACAGAAGGACCCTCCTACACCAGGGGTGAGAGGATAGGCGCCGATCTCATAGCAGGCCTCTAGCTCTATTCAGAAGGATAGAGATCCCAGGATCTACTCACTTCCCAAAGGTACCTCCTTTTAATTCCATTTCCTCACAGCCTAGGTTTGTTTTTGTAGGTGACTTTTGGGAGGGACACAGGTGCTCAGACCACACCATTCATTTAGGATCAAATCTCACTTTCAATGTTACCATGTGTGGTAGTTTGAATAAGCATGGCCCCCATGGGCTCTTAGATTTGAATGCTTGGTCACCAAGGAGTGGCATTATTTGAAAGGGTTAGGGGGTCTGGCCTTGTTGGAGGAAGTGTGTCACTGGAGGCTGGCTTTGAGGTTTTCAGAAGCCCAAGCCAGGTCTAGTCTCTCTCTCTCTCTCTCTCTCTCTCTCTCTCTCTCTCTCTCTCTCTCTCTCTCTCTCTCTCTCCTTCCCTCCCTCTCTCCTTCTGCTGCTTCCGGAGGATCTGAATGGAGAACTCTCAGCTCCTTGTCCAGCATCACGTCTGCCCGTGTGTCGTCACACTTCCCGCCGTGCTCCAGTTAAATGCTCTTATAAGGGTCGCCTTCATCATGGTGTCTCTTCACAGCACGAGAACACTGATGAAGACACCGTGTGGATGGAGAAGCCGTTGATAGGAAATGCTAGGCAGGCATCTTATTATAATAGACATGTCAGATAGGGGAAGGAGTGATAATTGCCAGGTAGGTGGGAGTAAAAGCTCCTGTTTCCAGATTAATAGAGCTCGCACGTGGCCTTGTGAGTCACAGTGTAATACGAAAAGATGCTTACAGGCTGATTTTGTGGTAGAAAGATGATTCAGAAGCCTCCGTTGCTAAACTACTGTGGTTGGCGCTGCGTTATTCAGTGGTCATCTTTCAAGATTTTTATAGTGTGCTTGGGAGAGTCCCAGGGATTTGTCGGTTCCTTTTAGTCTGTGATTGTTCCCCCTTGCCCAAGGGAGGAACTCATTGCAAGAGAGCCGGGCAGGCATTCCGGGGAAAGATGGTCCCCTTTCTCATGAAGGCCAAATACGAACAGAAAGGAGAGAAGGGGCCCCATGTGGCTTGCTGGGGTCTCTGCTCACCTGGAAAGAGACTAATTTGGAGCCAGACAGCCAGGTAACTAACGAAATTACTTGGCAGTTTCCTTTTAGTGTGGAGAGGGATGGGAGCAGGAGAGAATGGGTACCTGGAATCTCTTTTGGTAGAGGCAAGTTCATCTCTCAGTCACAAGGAGAGTAGCAACTTGTGTTTTGTGTATGAGCTGACTTCTCTCCAAGAGCAACAGGGGCACTCGGGGCTGGTGGAATTAACTAGAAAAGTGAGTAGCGTGTGAGCATAGGATGTGGCCAGGGCGCAGGCGTCAGTCATGCCCACCTGACCTGGCAGGAGCTAGAGCAGCATCGTGACCTTATAGGGTCACTGGGTCGATGAAGTTGTTCATCCTCCATGTGTAGAGAATTAATAACAACTTTCTCTCGCCCGGGAAAATAGTGTGTGACTTTGCAAAGCAACTCTTGCTAGCCTATCAGGCAGATATGGTAAATGCTCACAAAATTACGTATCCTAAACAAACAGAAGCAGCACTGCACTAATCTTCAGGATATCACACAGGATACAGACACCTCATGGTGCCGCTAAACTGAGGTCCTATAGCTCTAAAGCAGCTGCGACAAAATAGACCTTCGAGGTTACTGCTCATGCAAGTGTTCTGAGCACTAGTTTCCCATTAGACATATAAATGCCAGGGACTGAGCAGTGACTACTTTCTTAGGAAGTGGGAGTAGGGTTCTGAGGTTCCTCCCCACATAAGCTCTTGTGCAATCAAGTATTTATAAGCAAATTACGGGAAGTGGTTGGGACGGTTGCCTTTGAACTCACTAGAATAGAACAATTGCAAGCATAGACTTGACCTAGGTAGTAGAACTTGGTAAAATAACTTGACTCTGTAATATAATGAGTGGGTGGAGAACTTGGATCTAAACTTCCCAACTGTGGTCCAGACACTGACTTTCCATTTTCCCTCCTTGAATCCTAGATATTACATTTTATAATAATTTTTATTATTGAATTATTAGTGTAACACTGGAGATAAAGCCTAATCAGATATAATATATATGCATATATACTTTTTAATTTAAAAGAGAATTGTAGGTGTACTACTATGTTGTATTAGGCTGGGGTTTTAAATCTCTCTCTCTTTCTCTTTATTTTTGATTTTTTTCAAGACAGAGTTTCTCTGTGTAACCCTGGCTGTCCTGGAACTGGCTCTGTAGACCAGGCTGGCCTCTGCCTCCCAAGTGTTAGAATTAAAGGCATGTGCCACTACCACCTGGCTTTAAATCATTTTTTCTATTTTTTAAAAAGATTTTATTTATTCATTTTATGGGTATCAGTGTTTTGCCTACATGTATGTCTGTGTGAGGGTGTCAGATTCCCTGGAACTGGAGTTATAGACAGTTGTGAGCTGTCACGTGGATGCTGGGACTTGAACTCGGGTCCTCTGGGAGAGCAGCCAGTGCTCTTAACCATTGAGCCATCTCTCGAGATCCTTTAAGTCATTTTTTTTAAAACAAGCAACTTGATTAAAACAATCTTGAAACTGGCAAGCCCGCTCTCTGAACGGAACACAGAAATTCAACCACAAGTTCCATGACCAATTGTAAGGCTGTTCCAAGAATAGCAGCAGAGAAATCTTGTGCATGTTTTCTCTTGCCATTTCTCACCGTGTGCTGTCTCTATTGTCTCTCCGAAGCACACACCAAGCACCACATTGTGCTGTTGATTTGTTGCCGTTCCCCACCATAAACACCCTTCCCTTTATCATGGCAGAGTTGAATCACACCCATGCATTAAGACACAGCTCTGGCGGTATGTGTATTATAAACTCTGTCATACTGATCTCTTGTCTTTGCCCTAGATTTAGTCAATCAATCAATCCAGCTTGATAACTATGCTTAGAGGGCAGTGTGCAGAGAAATAGGACTTAGAGCAAAGATTGCTCCTACCAGGACTTGGTCCTATTCTTCTTATCCCCAGTGAGGTTTAGGGGAGGGAGGTAGCCCGCCCCTTGTGAACAGTGAAGACAGGACCCAGATCCCACATACTCTCAAAATGATCTCACTCCTTCCAAAATGTCCCAGATGTGTGAAGAGGAAGAAGCATCACGGTTCTTTGCCTTTGTTTATGTTTTTGGTCTGGCCTGGACCAGGGTGACTGATGGTTGAGTAACCACAGCCCAGTGCTTGCTACTGGCAGTAGACAGGGATGGTTGTTCACCAGGCCAACATCCAGAACCGGGATGCAAATGGAAAAGTCTGCGACTCTGTTGACTACCACATTGCGGAGTGAGAGTATGTATAGCAACAGTCCCCTGGCTTCTAAGACCCAGAGAATTCTCTGTGAGAATCCGTTGCAGATGCCATGGATTCGTGGAATAATGAGTTGTTCTCCTCAAGCTTTTCTGGAACTGTTATAACCAGCTGTCACAGCCAAGGGCAGGGTTGTCATCTGGAAAATGAGTATTGCTTGCTCTAGTGTCCTGGCTGTGAAGCATGCCTGTGGTCCTTCCTCTGGTTCCTCTTGCCTCACCCTCCCATGGTGTTCTATGCCAATCAGTGTCCAGGGGGCTGATGTGTATTTCATCTGTGAATTCTAAAAAGAGATTTATAAATTTGGTTCATGTTATGGATATAGTTTTACTTTAAGAAAAAATTAAAGTTCAGGTAAGTCAATAAAAAACTGCTACTTTATGTTCAGCAATGTCTAGGTCCAGAAGTAGTCATTGATTGTGAACCCTCCATTGGCTTCAAACCTTTCAAGCTTCAACTGTCCGTGTCATTAGGATGTCCTAGTAGGGGAAGAACAGTGCACTCAGTGCTCCCGCGGTTGGTTGGTGTCACGCGTTCAAATATGTTGACTGTCAGAAGTTGGGCTCCACATCCAGGCTTGCCTTCTGGGATGTAGGGCATGTTTATTGTGTCAGTGATCAGAATAGATGCTGAAAGGAACCCCTGGAGAGGAGTTGCAGGAAGTCTCACGTTTGAAGTCATCCTTCAAGTGCCCTTCGGGATGTGTGGGACGCGCTATTCATGGTGTGGAAAGCACTCTTCATGGAAATGAGCCTTCAGAAGAGAGAGAGAGAGAGAGAGAGAGAGAGAGAGAGAGAGAGAGGAAAAAAGTGCCATGTCAGATCCCATGGGGGGCAGACAGGTGCTTTCTGAAGTTTTTTTTCTTTCTTTTTTTTTTTAATCTGCCCACCCCCTCACTTTGGACTTGGTATTGCGAATGTGAAGAAAGGGAACACTGTGGCGTGTTCCACAGGCTTGGTCTAGGCCAACTTTACTTTCCCCAGAGCCTGCACAGACTCACTTCCCCTTTGCTCAGATCTCTCTCTCTCTCTCTCTCTCTCTCTCTCTCTCTCTCTCTCTCTCTCTCATCACACATGCCTATGTACACATAGCGGACACGTACAGTGTATACTTGTATATATAGATACACATATAGCATGCATACATTTCGCTATACATGCATTTGTGTGTACATAGTCTCCTCTAGGAAACTCAACAGACACATTAGTATGGCTTAGAACTCTGAAAAAAAAAACAAATTTAACACCAGAAGATAAAGCATAAAGACTTAACATTGGGGTGGGGTGAGGAAATAGCTGATTTATAAACATGTCAGAAACATTTTTTGGAAATGTTCATAAAACTTAGGAAAAAACAATGTATTTTTTAGACAAATCTTTCCTCCATATGTGCACACTATTTATATGTTATTTATTTAACTTTTTAAAAAGTATTTTATTTTATGTGCATTGGTGTGAAGGTGTCAGATCCCCTGGAACTGGAGTTACAGAGAGTTGTGAACTGCCAAGTGGGTGCTGGGAATTAAACCTGGGTCCTCTGGAATAGCAGTCAGTGCTCTTAACCAATGAGTCATCTCACCAGTCCCTTATTTAACTTTTGAATGTGTTTGTTCATGGGTATGTGATTGTATCTGCACCTAGTCAAATAGGAGACACATAGAGAATCTTAAAATCCTCTTACACCTTGTTCTAGAGTAGTATGGTTATTTTACATGACATTATAATTAAAACAAAGCAAAGCATATTTTCAAAACACAATCCATGGACTGGGAAGATAGTTAAGTAGTACAGCGCTTGCCTAGAGTGTGTGGGCTCTAAGTTTGATTCCCAGCACCTCAAAAGTTAATTAATATTAGTTAGTTTTGTAAAAATTGTGTCGGGCTCCACACTTTACCTCTGCTGCTATGAAAGACACTTTCCGAATCCACTTCTTTCTGAACTTGCTAATGTTAAGCAGGGTGAAGTTTGACTGGAGTGGGAAGGTGATGGTGTAGGTAGCAAGGGAGGTTCTAGCCCTGGGCTGGGGAGCCAGCCTGTTCCGAGTTGGCCTGGCCTAGCAGATCCTTAGTTTGCCCTTCCTGGAAATTTGTACAAGTGAAAATCACAAGTACCTGAAGGCTGAGTTTGAGAGCTGTATTTAAAGGGTCACCAATGCACAATCCCTTCGGACACATTGTCCACCTTAGTTTTCCCTTCAGAGATGTATTTAAAGGGTCATGTAATGCATGATCCCTTTGGGCATATTGTCCACCTTAGTTTTCCCTTTCTCTCCACTTGCCGAATGATCAAGGGCTCCCTACCTGCACATCCATTTCCTTCGCTTTGTGGAGCCAATAGAATTTCATTCTCCATTTCTAGCTTTCATCGCTGTGGTTTCATTAGCATATTCATTTCCCCATATTATTTATGACCCTACAGTATTATTTTTATAATCCTGACAAGTTATTTTTGCTCCAGTGCCTCTTTGCACTGTCATGAAATATTTTTCCTCCATTGATGAGTGGTTTCTTCAATTATTCTATGTTGTGTGTAAGAGCATTTACATGCATTTCTGTAATTTATCATTTTATGACCTTCAAAAGTGTGATCTAGTCTCTTCTTCCCCTCTATCTTTTTTCCTTCCCTCCTTACTTTCTTTCTTCTTTTCTTTCTCCTCCTCTTCCTCTTTTACTGCTGTTGCTGCTACCTGTTCTTCCTCTTCCCCTCCTCTTTCTCTTCATCCTCTCCTCTTCCTCTTCCTCCTCCCCTCCTCTTCCTCTTCATCCTCTCCTCTTCCTCTTCTTCCTCCCCTCTTCCTTCACCTCTTCCTTGCCTTCCCCTCTTCCCCCTCCTCACAGTGACTTTACTTGATTCTGAAGTTCCCGATGGCTCCAGAACAGTCTTCTCATTCCTGATCTGTAACTTTTGTCCACATGTGTGCGTGCGTACGTGCATGTGCGTGTGTATAGTTGTAGTGACCAGCTGTTGACTTCAGGTGCCTTCTTCTATTGCTCTTCACCTAACTCTGAGACAGGGCTCTCACTTAAACTGCAGTTTGTCATTTTGCCTAGATCATCTGACTATCGAGTTCCTTGGATCACCTGTGACCATCCTCCTAACACTGGAGCTACAGACCCATGTTTCCATACCTGGATTTTGCATGGATGCAGGGGATCCAAACTCAGGCCCTCGTGTTTGTTTAGCAAACATCTTACCCTTTGAACGATCTCTCCATTACCTAACCTCAGTTCTTGTGTCCCAAAACCCAAAGGCTTTGTGTTCATGCCGCACTAATTCCTATCATGACAGTAAGAACAGACTATGTCCTACTTAATATCATTTGCCTGGCAGAAAGTCACTTCAGAAAAGAAAAAAAAAACCCTTTATTTTGCATTAACCAGTTTTTAATTTTTGTCACTACATTTCTTAAGACAGTGTCAAATTTTGTATTTATATGCACATATTTATATATGTAAAGCAATTTCATTTGTCATATATTATACCCAAGAGAGTCATACCCATGTTAAAAAGTCTTATGATTTCAAATCTTTTAAATATTATTTACACTTACTGAAATAAGTAAGTGTGTGTGTGACTAAAATCTAGTCACACACAGGTTTTAAAAGGTGCCCTTGTTGCTGTGGTTTAAAAGACCACATAGGTATATCTAGATATGACAACTGGGGGAGGGTCAGGAGGTCACCCCAGAGGTCACCCCAGGCAAGTTCCACCAGCACGCGTCTCCTTGGAAGCCACTTAATCCTGGCTTGTCGCTTCCAGGGAGAAGCTGGATATGCTCACAGGCCTCCTTCCCAGGCAGGCCTCTCCCTGACATTCAAAGGTCTACCCCCTTGCCACACCTAAAATGGCTCCCTTAATGTAGATATCGTCTTTCCTGCTCCTATATCTTCCCTTCCTCCATCTCAGCCCTCCCACTCCCCCAAGCACTCCCCAATCCTTCCCTACTGCCTTCTCTTTCCCCCTTT
Organism: Ondatra zibethicus; assembly: GCA_004026605.1. Lineage (NCBI taxonomy): Eukaryota > Metazoa > Chordata > Mammalia > Rodentia > Cricetidae > Ondatra > Ondatra zibethicus. The sequence goes on along the minus strand of PVIU01003353.1, from coordinate 138,734 downwards.
CCCCTTCTCCCAACTCCACCCCCACCCCTACCCCTACCCCCATGCTCCCAACTTTTGCCCTGCATTTTTGTCTGTTTCCAATTTCCAGGTGGATTTATATATTTTTTTCTTTGGGTTTACCTTGTTATTTGGTTTCTCTAGGCTTGTGAACTATAGGTTCAATGTCTTTTGTTTATGGCTAGAGTCCACTAATGAGTGAGTACATACCATATTTGTCTTTTTGGGTCTGGGTTATCTCACTCAGGATAGAGTTTTCTATTTCCATCCATTTGCATGCAAAATTCAAGATGTCATTGTTTTTTACTGCTGAGTAGTACTCTAATGTGTATATATTCCACATTTTCTTTATCCATTCTTCCATTGAGGGGCATCTATATTGTTTCCAGGTTCTGGCTATTACAAATAATGCTGCTATGAACATAGTTGAAGAAATGCTTTTGTAGTATGATTGGGCATCTCTTGGGTATATTCCCAAGAGTGGTATTGCTGGATCCTGAGGTAGGTTGATTCCCAATTTCCTGAGAAACCACCACACTGATTTCCAAAGTGGTTGCACAAGTTTGCATTCCCACCAGCAATGGATGAGTGTTCCCCTTACTCCACATCCTCTCCAGCATAGGCTATCATTGGTGTTTTTTATTTTAGCCATTCTGACAGGTGTAAGATGGTATCTCAAAGTTGTTTTGATTTGCATTTCCCTGATTGCTAAGGAAGTTGAACATGACCATTTGAACTTCTTTTGGCCATTTGAACTTCTGTTGAGAATTCTCTGTTCAGTTCAGTACCCCATTTTTAATTGGGGAACCCAGGTGTCCATGCAGATGTTCCCAGCTAGGTCCTTGGGCAGCAGAGGAGAGGATGCCTGAACTGGCCTTGCCCCATAGTCATACTGATGATTATCTCGAATATCACTATAGAATCTCCACCCGGCGATGGATGGAGATAGAGATAGAGACCCACATCCACATCAGAGCACTGGACTGAGCTCCCAAGGTCCAGTTGAAGAGCAGGAGGGAGAAGATGAGCAAGGAAGTCAGGACAGCGAGGGGTTGGTCCACCCACTGATACAGTGTTTCTGATCTAATGGGAGGTCACCAAAGCCAGCTGGACTGGGACTGAACGAGCGTGTGATCAAACCGGACTCTCTGGATGTGGCTGACAATGGTGGCTGACTGAGAAGCCATTGATAAAGGCACTGGGACTTGTTTCTACTGCATGTGCTGGCTTTTTGGGACCCTACTCTATTTGGATGCACAGCTTCCTAGGCCTGGATGTATGGGGGAGGGCCTTGAACTTCCCACAGGGCAGGGTACCCTGCCCTCTCCTAAGGCTGGAGGGGGAGGTGTAGTAGGGAGGAGAGGGCTGCGTTCCCAGCTCCCGGTTAGCTTATGCCTGAAATAATTACACAGAAACTGTATTCATTTAATTACTGCCTGGCCCATTAGTTCTAGCCTCTTATTGGCTAACTCCCACATCTTGATTAACCCATTTCCATGAATGTGTATCGCCACTTGACTGTGGCTTACCGGCATGAGTCTAAGCAGCATCCGTCTTGGCCAGGAGAATCATGGCATCTGCCACACTTCCCTTCCTTCCAGCATTCCATCCTGTTTATTCTGCCTACCTGATTTCTGCCCTATCAAAAGGCCAAGGCAGTTTTCTTTATTCAACCAATGAAAGCAATACAAATGAAGAAGCACCTCCTACATCAGGGAGGGAGAAGGATGAGTGGGGGAGGGAGCGGGTGGGGAATGGGAGGAGGGGGGGAAGTGGAAATTTTTGAATGGAAAAATAAAAAAAGAAACTCAGTGAGTAATAAGGCATAATTACATGGTTTATGAAAAATAAGCCTTTCTCATAATATTGATCACTTGAAAAGTACACATGTATTATATATTAAGTAGGCATTTAATTAACAAAAATGTAGTAGCATTAATAAAAAACTGAACTTGGAGGTAAAAAATAAATAAATAAAAGGTCTGCCCTCTGGTGATCAACACGTATTTTTTTGGTAGATATAGATTGATTCAGTTGATGGAGACCAGTTTTTATAAAGATGCTTCTTAACAAGACAAAATTTATTCAGCTTGAACATGTTCAAGATTCACAAATGCCATTTCTACATCAGTGCCCTGAAAACCGGGAAAGTGATTGATGCCATGATGAACGATTGCCTGCTGTGTTGTGCCTGAAGCCTTTGCCTCAAGCCCTGGATCTGCTGTCAGCCCAGGCTCACTGTGCACTGCTCAGAAATGAGGGGCTCATTGTGACTTTGAAAGCGGGTGATATACCCAGAGCTGCAGCAAATTCAAGGCAGGGGTGCGTTCCGAAGGATTCCTCTTGCTGGGTAGGAAAGCCGACTTCCTTAGCCCATGTTGTCAAGTGGAGAAGAAACCGATGCCATACATACTGAAGAGTACTCAGGATCCATGGTACACTTTGTTAGATTAATAATCATACAGGTTCAGGAATACACAAATTCTGCCAGGGCTTTCAAAATCACATTGAGTATATGCTCGGGTGTAACTGTCCATCCTCAATCCTGGAGAATGTGTAGGATCCTGTGACTGTGTAGAGGAGTCTGTGTGACTCTGCCATGCTGGGACATAATGTCTTTTGGTGCCACACTGGTGTTTATGCATGTGATTACTTGGAAGAGGTTTGATTTAATGCAACCATGTTTTTTAATTGGCTCCATTTTTAATATGATCGTGAGAACTTTATCGTCTGTATGCCAGACAATTTGTTGATGACAATGTTAATGTCGGTATCCCTGTCCTGAGAAGTTACCACTATTCTTGTGTCATTGGTAAGTTGAGGCTCAGAACCTTTAAAGCCTTGCTCAAGATCACCTCTAGCTAAGTGGTCTTCCCCTGTAGACTGGCTCCAAAGCTAACATTCTTTCCTTCGTCACTTTTTCTCTTCCTGGGCAAGGAGTCTCTGACTTCTAAGTACTTCTTTTTGCTCTTTGTTTCTTCAGTGTTGTGTGTACAGAGTAACACAGAAGTAAAGGATTCTTGCTGATTGTGTCTTCCGATATGATAGTTCTGCAAACCGCAAACTATACCAGGTCCTATTAAAATGGTCCCCACACAGAGTGAGAGGTGATTGGTAAAGGGGCGATGTGATGAATTTACTGAAGCCCGCTCTCTCTGAATGGAGAGCACCAGGCCTACAAGTACTACTGCCAGCTTGTTTTGTGAGCCTTGTTGTTCCGAATGGCTTCGGTAATTTCTGTGGCTCTGTCAAAGCCCTCTTTTCCGTTTGAAGACCTCATACAGAACAGACAACCATCTCTCCTTTGTTGCTTGAGAGTTTATGTGGAAGCTGCTCCCAGATGGGCTAGCTCTGAACTATGGCATCTGTGTTGGGCGGGCAGAACCATCAAAGCCGTTTCTAAATTGACATCAGCAGTCACAAGCATCTCCAGATAGTCTGTTCGCATGTACGTCATTTTATTTGAAACACCCGGAAGAGTCATCCTTCCCACTCATTCCCCTAAAGCATGAGAACAATTGGCACGTTACCATCCACTTGTCACTCAAACTTATAACGGACACTGTTGGGCACAGAGAGTCATCACCAGTGGCCTCAGGCCCTGCCCGGATACCCATCCAGCAGGAGACAGAGCTGGAAACAAGAGCGTTTGTGTTCACTTTAAAATATGTGTGTTATGACACCAGCCTTCACAGAAAAATTGATCCATCATGCAGCAGTGATTTGTCATTCTTAGGTTCCCTGCTTTGTCCTCAGAAACCTCTTCCACCCAGATCTGGGCTCAGCATGCCTCCTGTTTCAGGCAGATGGTGCTTATTCATGTGCAGATACTCTAGGGAACCATTTGGTCTCCTGTAAGTGGATTTTTCTGTCTGCCAGCCAGCTCCCAGATAACCGCACAGAGACTTCTTATTAATTATGAACGCTCAGCCGGTAACTCAGGCTTATTACTAACTAGCTGTTATAACTCAAATTAACCCATTTCTATTAGTTTGTTTTCTGCCTCGTGGCTTTTTTACTCTGTACTGCCCATGTTGCTTTCCTGCTTCCTCCGTGTCTGGCTGGTAACTCTATTTTCCTCTTCCTAGTGTTCTCTCTGCCCCCAAACTCCTGCCTAGCTATTGGCCGTTCAGCTTTTTATTAAACCAATCCGAGTGGCACATCTTCACAGTGCACACATAAGATTATCTCACAACAGTCTGCCACTGCCCTGCCATGTGCAGAGCTCTTTGTATGGGCTGGAAGTCTCATGGCCCAAGTCCGTGTCTATTTTTGATACCACCCAACTGTATAACCTCGCTTTCTTCCTTCGGAAGGTGGAGAGTTGTTTTATCCCATCAACTCCAAGGATCTTCTGCTGAAGTGACTCATATCATCAATGATGCTTCAAATGCATGTAGACTTGTAGTAGATGAGCCCAGAGCCACTTAGATTTCCACATGTCTCCTAAGTGAAACCATATCTTCTGACCTTGGTTTCAAGTCATGAGGATATTCTTAACAAGACTGAAGGCCCTGCCATCCCTTGCATGTGCGGACACCCTGCTCACATCTCAGTGCCCACACCCTGCCCAGGTCCCTCTGCCCTTTTTTTGCAGACATTACTTAGTTGATGCCATGATAAACGATTGCCTGCTGTGTTGTGCCTGAAGCCTTTGCCTCAAGCCCTGGATCTGCTGTCAGCCCAGGCTCACTGTGCACTGCTCAGAAATGAGGGGCTCATTGTGACTTTGAAAGCGGGTGACATACCCAGAGCTGCAGCAAATTCAAGGCAGGGGTGCGTTCCGAAGGATTCCTCTTGCTGGGTAGGAAAGCCGACTTCCTTAGCCCATGTTGTCAAGTGGAGAAGAAACCGATGCCATACATACTGAAGAGTACTCGGAATCCATGGTACACTTTGTTTGTAGATTAATAATCATACAGGTTCAGGAATACAGAAATTCTGCCAGGGCTTTCAAAATCACATTGAGTATATGCTCGGGTGTAACTGTCCATCCTCAATCCTGGAGAATATGTAGGATCCTGTGACTGTGTAGAGGAGTCTGTGTGACTCTGCCATGTGGGGCATAATGAGGGCTGTGTCTTTCAGTGCCACACTGATGTTTATGCATGTGATTACTTGGAAGAGATTTATTTAACGCAACCATATTTTTTAATTGGCTCCACGGAGGCAGTGTCTTGGCGTATTTGGAGGAAGTATTTCCTCTACTTGCCTCTAGTCCCTCACAGTGGCCAGTTTTCTCCTGACATGAGGCTTCAACACAGGCTGCCCCATCTCCATGACGTCCCTTTCTTCTTCCTACCCTGCCTTCTCTTCAGCTGCTCCATCTCACACCACCCAGGCCCTCCACGCTCTCTTCAAGGTGGCACAATTGTAATGCACTCACTTTTTGACCATTCATTTAGTATTGGTCACTTCCTTCTACTGCAAACTTTTGTGGGCTGCGTGTTTGAGTGTTCCCCTAAAGTCCGTATGCTAAAGCCCTTATCCACAATGTGATAGTGTTTGGAAGTGGAGGACGTTTGGGAGATAATTAGGCTTAGAGTGAATGTTGAGGATAGGGCCCCATGATGGTATTAGTGCCCTTAGAAGAAGGAGAGAGGAGGTCAGAGCTCTCTTCTTGTCTTGGTGTAGGAACCTAGGACAGAGATGATCATACCCAAGCTAGGCCACACTGGCATCCTGCTCCTGCACCAGCCTCCAAAGCCGGAAGAAATACATGTCTGCTGCCAGCAGCTAGCTTGGGCTGATTTGTTATGGTAGCCCGAACTCGGACCCAAAATAATGCCTGGCACAAAGGAGATCTTGCCAAGAGCTTGGTGGGGAGATGTAGCTATCCTCCTGCTTCTGCTTCACCACCCGCACCACCTCTGTACTTTTGCAGAGATGTAACGTCTAACTTCTGCACGAGACCTGGGTTCTTGCGTGTCTGAGCATTGGCTGACATTGATATTCATGGGTGTTGCTTCTTTTCAGCAAACATGCTAGAACTTGAATGCCCCAATCAGAGGCTGAGAACTCCCTGCAGCCATGTAGAAAATGCTTTGTGTACCGTCTTTAGGAATTGCCTTCCGTGTTTGAATCATACGTTTTAATCATTTCAATGATGTATTTTTACTTCTAGAGAAAAATTTGATTATGTAAGAGCAGCCCTGTCATTCCAGTTCAAGTCTAGAGAGTAAGCTAGGTTAGAGAGTCTGAATATCTGGACTATTTAGGGTTAAAGACAATGTCCCGTAGCCTTTTGTATTTGCTATTGAATGAGCACTTAGGGCTATTCTTAACTTTGCTACTAAACAGGCGATATGCTAGCCCTAATGGCTTACACTGCACCAGCTGTTTTTTGTCTGTAATGGGAGAGGTTGATGCCTCCCCTCCCTCTTCATATGATCTGTGTGTGTGTCTTGCCCATTCAGGGAGGTCACTCACAGCGGCTATCATGGCCAAGCCAGAGGGAAAGTTCTGGCTTAGAGCAATGCCATAGGCCATCTTTCATAGACAATAATTGATGCATCAGTGACCTCCAACCTTTAAAAATCGTGGAATACTTAGGAAATGAGAGTGTTTTCGTGTCAGACGGAAGTGAACTGGTGAAGATGGGGGCTATTCGTTTGAGGATACATTTCATTCTCTTTTCATTATATAATGATTAGAAATATAAAATATTAGGAAATAGGTTAAATATTGAGGTTGTGGAAAATTGCCAAATTAAAAACATTGGGGCTGGAGATGTGGCTCAATGGTAACAGTGCTTGCAGCTCCGCACGACGACCTAAGTTTAAGTCCCAGCACCCATGAAAAAAGCCTGTAACCTGGCGCTGTAGGGGGTGGAGACAGGGCCAGCCCACTCTAAGTTTAGTGAAATGTCCTTTAATGAGGGAATTGGAAATTGATAGAGCAGGATAAAAGCACACGTCACATATATGTACACACACACACACACACACACACACACAGTTGACATTTATAATTGAGAACAATGACTGTTTCAGATTTCTTATTTGAAATACTCACTGGGCCCTGATCCAACTTTTAGATGCTCATTCCTTCAAAATTATTAGACTTGTCATTGATAAGAAACCTTTATTCAGATAAAAAGATGACGAACACAAACAACATTTAACAAGGATGTTAGTCTTTCATTGTTCCTGTAACATGTTAACACAAACTCGGTGGCTTAAAAACACGAAATTAAGCTGGGTGTTGGTGGCGCCCGTCTTTAATCCCAGCACTCGGGAGGCAGAGGCAGGCGGATCTCTGTGTTCGAAGCCAGCCTGGTCTACAGAGTGAGTTCCAGGACATCCAAGGCTACACAGAGAAATCCTGTCTCCACTCCCTGCGTCCCCCCCGCCCCCGCCTCCATTTCTTCCCCTCTAAAGCAAGCAAACAAAAGCACCCCAAAATCATTGTTTAAATTTGAGTTTGATATGGGTTTAGTGGACTCAAATAGCTTGTCAGCAGTGCTGAGTACCCTGTGCAGGCTCTTACAATTTTGTTTGTTTGTTAGCTTTCTGACCTTTCCACGTATCTGGAGTCGGTTCACATTCCTTAACTCATAGCCGTTTCTCTTTCTCCTGCTCCCCCTCTCTTCCCAGTGACATCTGTCTGACTCTGAGGCACTGCCTGTCTCTGACCTTCATGATTTCAGTGGCCCTCCCAAATCCTCCAGGATGAGCTGCGCCGTCATGCACCGTCATGTCCCCGACATGTGGGAAGACACATATTCTTCAGGAAGTCCTTTTTCAGTTAATCACAACTACTTTTCAAAAGAAAAAAAAATGCATGGATTGAAGTTACGTGTCAAGAACCAGTACCATTTTCTTTTCTGTTGTTGAACAATGTAATGTTGAAATTCCTTGTAATTGTTTGAATGAATTTCTGGTTTGCCCTAACTTTTGATATCAAGTATTTCGAAGTAACGCTGGCTGCCAAGTGGCTCTACACTGGAAGGCAGCCATATTGTATTGGAACAGCAGCTGGATGTTCCCTTTATATACCCACTTTGTCAGTACCAGGCTGTTCTCTGAGCTCCTGGAATCTTCGGTCCTTGAATAGCCCTTTGACATTGGGTTTGACATTGGATGCCCCTGATGACATTGTCAGAATTCCACATCCAGCTGTTGAGTGGCCCGTGTGACTTACAAGGGCATAGAGAAGATCCGGCTCTGCTTAGGCTGCTCCTGTCTGAAAGGGATCAGTTTGTCGTCACACACTGAGGCCCCAGACTAGTATCTTTGAGTGGAGCAGAGGGTACGGCGGGTACAAAATGCCGTTAGGGTCAAGCAGTGGAGGTCAAGCCCAGGAACACTTGCTGATTAGCAGTCCAACATGGCTAAGTCCCTACCCCGTCTAACCCTCCCTTCCTGTATTGTGAAATGGGGCTTCTGACTCCTAGTTCTGTCAAAGGCACCGTGTGGAGTGAGGGCTGCCGAGTGTTTTGCTCTAGGTTTAGAGGAGCGTTGGGCTAGCCATAACTGTCTTCTCACAAGCAAGCTAATGTTCTCAGCCTGGTTGTGTTTTATTTCTCTCGGGGCAGATTCTGCCTGGCCTTCATGCCATCTCTCTCTCCTTATTCTTACAGACAAGTGGAGTCTAGTTCTGCTGGAAGAGACTTGCCCAGCTCCTAGGTAGAAGCGGAGGTACAGGCCAACATCTGCTGTGTTTGCAGGCCCGTTGGAGTCCTACTGGTTAGATCAGTTGACTGTGGTAGTAATATGGGGGCAAAAACATAATGGAAGGAGCCTGAGAGATGGGCACTCCATTCCTAACTGAGCAAGATCCTGTAATACAGTTGCCACCAATTCCTAAGCTAATTCTGAAATAAAATATATTTATACTTAACTTGTTATTAATAGGAATGGTGCACTGACCACTTGGTTGCGAAAGTAGTTTCCTTCTACAAACTTACCCTTAACGTTCCCAAATACATATTCAGATTTAACGCAGAAATGACTTATAAAGCAAGGTAGTGTGTGGGGGCTAGCAATAGAACAGAGGACATTGGTTTGCTTTTCCGCTTAATTAAGAACAAAAGTCACTTTCTAAATCACAAATGGCAATAGTTTAGTAGGAATATTGTTTGTGAGTGCCTTAAACGCCTAGCCTTCATATGTAGGATCGAGATGTCTCAAGGGGGCCAGAGAGATGGCTTGGACTATGGACATGTGTTGCTCCTCTGAAGGACCCAGGTTTGGTTACCAGCACCCATGTTGGGCAGCTCATGGTTGCCTGCAACTTCAGCTCTACGGGATCACCTGCCTCTGGCTCCCGCCAGTGCTTGTACTCACATAGATAGATGCGCACATATACGCATAATTACAAATAATTTTTGAAAAATTTTTTATAATGAAAATGTCTTCAGGATGTTATTTATTCATGGGCTGAGTAAGCATGTAAGAGCGTTTTAAAGATATTTTTGTAAAAATACTTAATAATAAGGCCACTTGTTTTAATTCAGTGGAAAATTGTTTTATTAAAGCTTAAATTGTGCTGAGCAAGAAATTTCCCAAATTATAAGAAATGCATCGACTGGAGACATCTGGTTCATTGTAATGGCAGCTGAAGTGTGCTGACAAGGACTCCTGGAGAAACAGCACCCATGGTCAGTGGTTCATTGTAATGGCAGCTGATGTGTGCTGACAAGGACCTCCTGGAGAAACAGCACCCATGGTCAGTGGTTCATTGTAATGGCAGCTGATGTGTGCTGACAAGGACTCCTGGAGAAACAGAACCCATGGTCAGTGGTTCATTGTAATGGCAGCTGATGTGTGCTGACAAGGACTCCTGGAGAAACAGAACCCATGGTCAGTGGTTCATTGTAATGGCAGCTGATGTGTGCTGACAAGGACTCCTGGAGAAACAAAACCCATGGTCAGTGGTTCATTGTAATGGCAGCTGATGTGTGCTGACAAGGACTCCTGGAGAAACAGAACCCATGGTCAGTGGTGCAAAGCGAGGCATTAGCATATTTTGGGGGGGGCAAGCATAATGCTGGGGCTGCAGTGGTTCCTTCCACAGTGATTCCTTCATAAATAGTATCGTACCAGAGGCCCAGACTCCCGGGGGAGATGCAGCCATGTGAGACTTATGCGGTCAGTCACCAGAATCCTGTGTGCAATGGCCTGTCCTGGAGAAAAGGAGAGAGGATTTCAGTCATCCACAGGACCTGGGGAAGAGGTGTGAGACAAGCTGCGTGTGTTTGATCTGCATTGACATGGCCCGGGGGCGGCTTTTTGATATCGACACTAATGCACACCAGGGTTTCTATCCAGGGAGCGGGTACTAAGCGTTTTGATTCTTCAGGGACCTGCTCAGACAAAAATAGATCTGCTAATGCGAGATCCAGAGTCAAGAATAAATTATATCCCTCGAGGTTGTACAAGTTCATTAGCACGTTGCTGAAGGTAGCTCAAATAATTGCTTAAAAAAGGGTACAATTTAAAGGGCCTATCAAGACAATATTAGAAAATAATGGAAAACATCAAGTGATTATATTAATGCTCATTTTTCAAATTATAAGTTACTTCACTAGCCTCAAGACTTCCTTTGTTTTTCTGAGTAATAAATGCAATTCTAAGAGCAAAGGGTAAGTGATAAGACTGGGTAATGTCAGAGGAGTGACCATGAGTTCTTTCTTTGTGGTTGCCATGGTACATTCACAGGCGGCAAGGGTGTTGTAAGGTCAATTTAGGGGGCATTGTTTTTCAGCTAACTACAACCATCCTCCAAAAAAAAAAGTACATCGTTTAACAAGTATGATTTGGAAATTTCCACACTTTTATATCAAATATAAATAATGCTGGCAACAAATGGGTCCACACTGGTAGAGCAGAGGGTGGCCCAGTAGCTCACTGTGAGCCCTTAATGGGGTGGGGGAAGGGGGGAGCCGAGGCGAGGAGAGGGAGGGAACTGGTATGTAAAAAATTAATGAATTAATTTAAAAAATAGTTTAAAAAAAGAACAGTGACTCCTCATTGAGGGTTTGTCATGTTTCAGAAGGTATTTTGTTTTATGTACCTAATAGATTTAATTTTACTTTTAATTTGAAATGTATATTTGCATTTAATATAGTTAATTTTCTTAACTGTGGCATAAGGTCTTTGCGTTGCAAATAGGGGCGTTTTTATCTCAAACAGCAATAACAACCAAGTGCCGTTTCCAGGTCGCTCAGCTCCAGGGTAGGGCTGGGATCTGAACCAGGTCCTTTGATTCTGGAGCCGGCAGCTCTGCTCTCTACTGTGCTCTCTCACCACTCCGTTCCGCTAGTGCTGTCTTACCGCAGGCGTTACATCATTTCTCCGGGGATTCCTTTCTACTTCTCCTCCAGCATAAGAGCAAGTATGGCTATTTAACCTCTGCCGTAGTCTGATCCAGCGTTGAGATATCCATTGAGTTGTCAAGTCTGATGTTTGATTGTGAACCTGGCCTTTAACTGGCTAAGCCACCTCTCTAGTCTGGCAGCTTCTTTATGACTGTGTTGTTCTCTAGAGCATGCTCAGATATGGCACTTGGCTCATCTACGCTGCTCGAGTTCCTTTGCTTCCTCTCCATCAGGTCCACAGCCTGGAGACAGGAGGTGGCTCTCTGGGTTGACACTAACAAGCGTCTTTGCTTTAGATTTCCCAGGGGACTTCTTCAGGGTCTCGTGGATACAGCCATAAAATGTGTTTGAGGATCGTATGTGAGTGTCTCCAGTACCGTGGCTAGTTAAGCCACTCAGAGTCTAGGAAACCGCAGGCAGAAGGCGGATTTACTCAGTTACTTTCTCATTGAACCTGAGCACAAGGGTTTGCAGAGCTGCATACTAGCTGCAGGAGCTGTGCACGCTGAAGTGCACTTTTATAGGGAATTTTGGAGTGTGGGAAGGGTTTAGAGTAAGCTTCAAGGTGACCTTTGCTGGTACCTTCTCAGGGAATTTCTTTACAGCCCCTGGAGCAGGTGTTACTTCAACCTGCTTGGTCACCAGCCCCACAGCTGGTAGCTCTGTGATCACGCCCAGTCCATCAGCACTCACCTTTGACCTGATGTGTGTGTAGAAATCTCGCATCACTCTTGATGGAGGTGACCTCTGGTGAAGGTGAGCCTGGATATTCATTCTTTGCTTCTAGAAAATTGGATTTGGCCTGAGTTATGAAATATATTCATTTGTGTTGTAGCTCAGTGGCTCTCAGCCCTGGCTAGACATTTGAATTACCTAAGGAACTTTTTAAAAATACCAGCTGCCTGGGACTTTTTCCAGAATAATTAAACCAGCGTCTCAGTGCTTGGAGCCTGGCATGGTACTTCTTCAAAGCTCTTAAGCAAGTGGAATGTGCAGTCAGGAATGAAAGCCCTGAGAAGAAGATGGACAGGCACGGAGGTGGCTCCTACCCTGCTGCTGCTATTACTAGAAATACCATTAGTACTGCTAGTGAGTACTTATTAGGTGCCCACTGTATACAGACATTTTTCTCAGTATTTTCGTCAAGTGGTGTCAGCCTCATGTTTTTCTTACAAGCCATGAGTGTTGTTTTTGTTTTACAAATGTACGTATGGAAATCTTTGAGGATGTAGAATACTGTAATATGAGTAGAATGTCATTCTTTTGGGGGTGTTCCCTGCATAAAAAGCAACGTTTAGCCTGCTTGCTAGGTATATGTCTGGTTTTCCATATTCATTGTCCGGTTATATAAATCTTCAGTGGTTCTCATATGGTTAGCCTGTTGGTTCTGCCAATAGAGATCCTGGATATAGCATAGCAAGCAGCCAGAAGTCCAGATCCTTGGCCACCTACTTCCTACTGTCAGCCCTCACCTCAGTTTTCTAAAATAAAGCATTGCTGAAAATAGTTTCTAAGTAGAGAGACCCTGATAACATGCGCCGTGGGAGACCCTGCTGACTGTTCAAGCTGTAGCTCCTATGCACTTAGATAGAACACACTAAGTGGGTGGTTTCTTCTGCTCTGTGGACAAGCTTCCTTAGAAGACGCTGTCACAAAGGACAGCAAGAATAGGAGGGATTTAGAGTATATAGGCACCTGAATGTGAATGTGGTATCAAATAAGGGCATGTCCTCTGTCCCAAACCCATCCTACTTAGCCTTCCTCTCTCTTTTCCCTTTCCAGAATTCATATCCTGACCTCTACACCCAAAGGCCCCGAAAGGCTTAGGATGCATGCTTATCTCTCTGAGAGTTAACATTGAATATAATCATTTGCAAGGCCGATCAGCTTTGTTACCTGGGAGCCTATTCTGACCAACGCATTTTAATAACAATTTGTTTTCCTTTGATCTTTGTAGTGAACAAGTTGCCTGTTGTATTTTCAAACATCCTGGCAGTTTCGAAAGTCTAAGATCCTAGGATAAAAAGGCTCTATACCAAGTCACAATTTAGGAGAGAACTTGGCTGTGCATATCACAGAAATACCTGTCTCCCTGCAGCTTTGCCCCAGGAACTTCTGTTGCCAGTGTACGTAAGACATTTAGTGCCTCTCGGCTATTATAAGCTAAAGAAGGACAAATATGCTCTAACACCATTACAGTACCTTGGAAAAGTGCTGGTACTGATGAGGCCTGTTCCTTACTGTGTGCAGAAAGAAGGGTTAACTAGAAATGGCTTACTCCTTCAGCACACTGGTTTTGAAAGTCTTCAATAAAGAAGGGAGGGAGGAAAAAGGAGGAGAAAGATAAGAAGATAATAAATCTTAAGATGTGGTACATCTTCCTGAGTGAGATGTCAATAATAGTCAGACCGTAAGGGTCTGGTTTCTGCTGTGTCTACTGGCTGTGTAGCCTAGGTGAAATGCTTATGTCCCTTTGTAAAATCTTTTTTAGAGAAAACAATCTTTTCAAAGTGTCTGGTAGGGTCTGGCTGACTGGTTCAGAAGTTAAGAATATTTACTGTTCATAAGAACCCAAAATTGTATAGAACCCAAATTTAGTTCTCAACACCCACATTGGGTAGTTCATAATTGTCCATAACTCTAGGTGTTGGGGATCCAATACCATCTTTGGTCAGCAAGGGAACTCACACATGTGCACGTACACATATGTAGATACACAACCATACACAAATAAATAAACTGTTAAAAAGCATTACTTCGGTCAAGGTTATTATATCATCTAAAGGTCAAGATAGAAACTTCTTTCTTATTTGGCATCTACGTCCTTCTGTAGAATCATAAGTGTTCTGTAAATGGTGGCTAAACACATGCGGATGCTGGGAAAACAAGTGCATGCTGGCATTGCCCTTCCCTCCAGGGTCTAGGGACATCTGTCATACTCATCAGGACCTCTGGGCTTCGTGTTCCATATCGATAGTTTTAATGAACTTCAGTTCCTATGGAAACTTTTAGAATTATAGAAGCATTTCGTTGTTGAAGCCGTTTTTGAGTTTCGAGCAGGGTACCCAGGAAGCATGCTGTCTGGAAGGTGACGGATTTGTCACTTCATTTGGGGGAAGACACATTCCCACGGTGAACACTATGCTGGTCGCATTATTGTAGAATACTCCTGAATGGTCTTCTAGACAGAGGCAACTCTCTTTAGACCTATTCTCTTATTAAGTCTGACATTGATCTTCCTATTCGTGTATGTGCCCGGTGGGATTTGGCACAGTAATAAGCCTCTAACAAATTGTTCATCGTGTTCACATTTAAAGGGTTCCCCTCGCCTTGTCGTGTCCATGACAGCTATTTATGTTGTGTCTCGTAGTGTAAAGTGGACCTTGCTGTCTGCTTACTATACACACATGGCCAATTAGAGTGAAGTCTCTGTGGATGTCAGGTGGATTATAAATCAGGAGGCTACAAAACAAAAGAGATCGATGATGACTCAGGGTGGAAAAATCTGTGGGCCAAACCCTGCTTATTTATTGAGTTTGGAAGAATGTCCCCAGTTGAATTGTCCCTGGCATAAACTCTACTTCCTTTTTTATTCCAATTTTCTAAGTTATTTTTATGGTGTTCTGTCAAAAGTACCTATCATCTACTCAAAGTAGGACATTTATCATATTCCCTAATCTATTATTTATAATACCTTCACTTCTGGTGTTTTCACGTTTGTTCCTATCATCTTGCTTCACTGCTGGAGATTCCCTGGGTACTTGAGTTCTCCTGCTGGTTTGGAGATCCCAGGCAGATGTCCCCAAGTGATCCAGTGTCACATGGTAACATGTGCAGTGCCCAGGCTGCAAAACAGTCAGGATGGCAAGATGCTTAGACTCTCAAATAGGCAGCTACCCAGACCCACTCTGTCCTGACTCCAGTTCGATGGCTGTGTCACCACGAATAGGTTACTGGAATCCTCCAGGTCTCTGTTTTCTCCTCTGTTAAATGGGAGCAGTTCTAATCCATCTCTGAAATTTGAATCTGTTAAAGCACTATTTATAAATAACGCACTTAGCAAAGCTTCCAAACTTCTTTGAGTCACATGTGTGTGTACGTGTGATATCTGCACAGGTAGACACTGAGATGTCTTGTTTAATGGTTTCTCCACCTTATTGTTTGGAGACAGGGTCTCTCTTTGACCCTAGATCTCTCTATTTCCACTAGAATGTTTGTTCCCAGCAGCTCAGACCTGAAATAATGACACAGAAACCATATTATTTGCAATATTGTTTGGCCAATAGGTTAAGCAGGTTTCTGGCTAACTCATATCCTAAACTAATCCATCTCTATTAATCTGTATATTGCCATGTGACTGTGGCTTATAAGGTAAAGTTCTGTCTGGCATCTGTTGCAATGAGGGGCTCAGGCTGCGTTCCTGGCGCCGGGCCCCTTGTGCCATCCGGCTCCCGGTGTGTACCCGAAATAATTACACAGAAACTGTATTCATTTAAATACTGCCTGGCCCATTATCTCCAGCCCCTTATTGGCTAACTCTCACATATTATTTTAGCCCATCTCCATTAATGTGTATCGCCACTTGAGTTGTGGCTTACCGGCATGAGTCTAACCCGTGTCCATCTTGTGCTGGAAAAGCATGGTGTCTGCTTCACTGCCTTCTCTCTCACAGCATTCTGTTCTATCTACTCCGCCCACCTAAGGGCTGTCCTACCAAAAGGCCAAGGCAGTTTTCTTTATTTAACCAATGAGGGCAATACACAAATAGAAGACCCTCCTACACCAGGCATCTATCTCTGGTAGGGGTTACCTGGCTTCTCCCTGACTCTACCTTCTTCCTCCCAGCATTCAGTTTAGTTTTACCCACCTAACTAAGTTCTACCTTGCTATAGGTCCAAAGCAGTTTCTTTATTCATTAATGGTAATCACAACATATAGAGGGGAATCCCACATCAGGGTCCAAACTCAATTTCTCATGCCTATGTAGCTAACACTCTCATACCACTGAGTCATCACCCGGCCCTCCTGAACCTCTTTTTACTCATTAGGAAGCAATAACCATGTACTGTGAAAACACACCGGCAGGAGACTATTAATCACATTCAAGCTAAGCTGGAAAGATGAAGGAAGTTGGCAAACGCAAAGCAAACTGAAGAAACAGTGTCGAGTTCTCCAAAGTCTATTTCTAGGCCCAGCAGTGCCTGCATCCCTTGATTCCTGGTTCCGAAAGCACAGTTGCAGAGCCACTGGATCTGAACTTGGGGAGTGGGCTGGACAGTCGGTGTGTTAATCAATCTCTTCAGGTAATAGATGTTCACGAAAGTTTTGGACCCAGTGGTCTGAAATACGCACAATAGGTGCCAGTTGTGTGTTTCTGCCTGTAGGTGTTTGTGCGCATGTTCACCCATGTGAGCCCCTGCCAAAATTAACCAGATGTGCAACATCAACACAAATGGACAGAGTGGTGATGAATTACCTCATTTTCCCTTGGTACTTTCGTAGGCTAGAAATATGTCTAGAATGTCCTATTTTTTTTTTAACGACTTTACACCAAATTATTTTGGGAACTAAAAAATTTATCATTCAATATTCTTTTTTCCCCCTAGGAAATTCCACTTACTTGGATGACCATGGGCCACCTCCTAGTAAGGTAAGGTCATTGTTGTCGCATAATCTGCTTTCCCCTTAGCAGTGCTCATATGCTAATACCTAGTAGCTCCCAGGCCTCCAGTGAACCCAGCCAGGCCCCTTCTAGCTATGAGTTGTTTGAAAGCAAGCAGTAGATGGATGGTGTCAAAAGAATCCTTCAGCTTTAATGATGAGGAACCTGAAGAGCCTAAAGATGACCAAAATGACAGGGGAGGAAAATAACATTACTTAGTCTTTACCTAGGCATTGTGACCCAGGACTCTCTTCAGACCTTTGTCAACCTCTTCTAAATTCCTATCTCATTGTCCTTGGCATTGACTGGCTTGTTTTGGGCTTCGATAGGGCGTGCGTGATGGAGCCTCCCCATGGTTTTGGACCTTGGGGTGCATCTCTGTTGGCGTAAAAAAGAGTTTCACACTAGCCCAGAATGGAGTATGACAAAGGTCTGTTTATCTAGGGGTAAACTCACAGAAAGAATAGCGATCTGCAGTCCTCTGCTTGCGCTGGGAACTGGAACCAAATTCAGCAGCCAAGGGCCTTCGCACACTTTACATCTGCATTAATAGTACATAGAACCACACCCAAAGTGGGCCAGTATCTTAAAGGCTGTTGGTTGAAGACGTTCCCACAACACATCTCATTTCTATCAAATTTTCTCTGGCCCACTCTGGTTGGATCACTCCACTCATGCCCAGTTAATGTTCTCCCATGTCTAGTCCACAAACTGTGCCCCTTCACTATTCCTATGAGCAGTTTCACTTCACTTTTTGGTGACAAACAGTTAATAATTGTAATTTTTCTTCAATTCTCTACTTTCTTGACCTCCATGCAAGTCAAATGCAAACTTGATGAAATATGGGGGATAAAACAAAACAAAACAAAACAAAAAAAAAAAAACAACCCAAGTTGAAAATGGCCTTGGCATGTGAGAAAAGTTCTTGTAATGCAATGGGATCTCCTTATTCTAAATGTAGCTCTCTTATGCTTTTTTGACATGACTTTGCCCCCTTGTTGCAAGTGATGGTAATAGCTGGCCAGCTCATGGAAGATGCCATAATTGACAAAATCAAAGTTGGTCACCATATGCCTGCTGGTGAATTTTTTAGCTAGATTGTGAAAGCCTGGATGTCCTTATACTTGGTTTTTTAATATTTGACTACTGGAGGCAATATTTGCCAAGTGCGGTTGTAACAGTGTTGAGAAGATATGGTGTTTAGCTTCCACCAAACCTTCAAGCCTGAGCTTTGGAAATAGATATTACTCGTGCTCTTTTTGGATGTTGCTCTTTCGAGAGACAGATTTTCTTATCAGCCTAAGCTGGCCTTGAACTCACTTAGGTAGCTGAGGATGACCTGAAATTTCCAATTTCACCTCTTGAATGCTGAGATGTCAGTCATCCATGGCCTCACTTGGTCTTATCTGATGCTTGGGATCTAACCCCGGGACCTTATATGCCAGGTGAGCACTCTAGCAGTGTAGCTGCCTCTCCCGCTCCTATAAAAACTACGTCTGAAGATACATTTTGTATGGCACTGAGTAAACCACTTAATATTCTGAGCCTCAGCTTTTCCTGGGTAGAGTTTGACTTAAATAACTGCCTCAGAGCCTACAGAATGGGAAAAGATCTTCACCAACCCCACATCGGACAGAGGGCTGATCTCTAAAATATACAAAAAAAAAATCAAGAAACTGGTCATCAAAAGAACAAATAATCTAATAAAAAAAATGAACTACAGACCTAAACAGAGAACTCTCAACAGAGGAATCTAAAATGGCTGAAAGACACTTAAGGAAATGTTCAACATCCTTAGCCATCAGAGAAATGCAAATCAAAACATCTCTGAGATTCCATTTTACACCTGTAAGAATGGCCAAGATCAAAAACACTGATGACAACTTATGCTGGAGAGGATGTGGGGTAAAGGGAACACTCCTGCATTGCTGGTGGGAATGCAAGCTGGTACAGCCCCTTTGGATATCAGTATGGCGATTTCTCAGAAAATTAAGAAACAACCTTCCTCAAGACCCAGCAATACCACTTTTGGGTATATACCCAAAGGATGCTCAATTGTACCACAAGGCCATGTGCTCAGCTATGTTCATAGCAGCATTGTTTGTCATTGCCAGAACCCAGAAGCAACCTAAATGCCTCTCCACTGAAGAATGGATAAGGAAAATGTGATACATTTACACAATGGCGTACTACACAGCAGAAAAATTTGCAGGCAAATGGATGGATCTAGACAACATCATATTGAGTGAGGTACCCCAGACCCAAAAAGACAAATATCATATGTACTCACTCGTAAGTAGCTTTTAGACATAAAGAAAAGAAAAACAGCCTAACAATTCACAATCCCAAAGAACCTAGACAACAACGAGGACCCTAAGAGAGACATACATGGATCTAATCTATATGGGAAGTAGAAAAAGACAAGATCTCCTGAGTGAATTGAGAGCATGGGGACCATGGGAGAGGACTGAAGGGGAGGGGAGCAGAGAAAAATGTAGAGCTCAATAAAAATCAATAAAAAAGAAAAAAGGTAAAGAAAAGAAGAATGACTGCATAGAGCATAGGATGTCCAAACAGCACTCAACACTGAAAAGTGATAGTCAGTAAATCAGCAGTGGCCTGTGCTTGCTGGGCCAACATTAAGGTTATTGATGAACTGTGGAGTATGGTTCATCACAATCGAAAGGTGTCCTACTGTTTGATCCATTGTGTGGTGTTTTGGGGGAGGGTGCGGTGTGGGAGTTGTTTTGGATGTTACAGACACCAGAGACACAAATGGGAAGCAACACCAAGGAAAATAGTCTCCTAGAGGAGCAAAGGGATACAGAGGGTGCTGAGCCAAAGGTCAGTAGTTCATCTAACACAAGTATTTTCTGTTCTTGTACATTCCTCAGTTCAGAGGGGCAAGTAATGTCTCCTCATTGAATTCATTGGATTGGACCATGTAACCCAGAGTTGGAATCTGAATTTGAACTCCTTGTTCTCATCCCAGGTTCTTCCCGTGAGACCAGGACTCAGAGATGTGCTAGTATCAGAGTGACCTGAACCTTATTTAAATACACAGTGTTTGGGTCCATGATCTGCGGTAGGACCTAAGAGTCTGTATTGCTCACAGGCACCCAGGATGCTCACAACAAAACATGTCTGCAGTCCACATCGGAGAGCAGTTTCTGTAAAAGCCATAAGTGAAGGAAAATATTCCCCAATACCTTTGCTGTGCCGTCTTCACTGCACAACTTATTATGCAAAGGTTACTTATTAATAAAATGATGACTCACCATCATCAAACATTTTTTTGAAACATTTTCCCTTGGATCAACAACCTGCCCAGGAGGGAGGAGAAAAGAGAGAGGAAGAATCACATAAGGATTCTTAACCTTGGTTCTTTCTTCTCTGGTAGGGTAGGTGGTGCTTTTTTGCCTGTGCCCTGGCCTGAGGACAGGCAGAAGAAGTAGGGACACTTTGTATGGGTCTACTGGCAGGTTGGTGGAGTTTTTACTTTAAGTACAATCTTCTGCCCAGGCTTTTTTTCCTGGGCAGACGCCTCAGGCCCACTTGAGTTTGTAAGACAGAAACCTTAGTAACAAGAGTACAATGATGGGTGAAAACACTCTTGTATGTGGACATATTTTTGTTCATGCTTCTGACTCCCACCACAGTGAAACTTAACCCTGGAAATGTTGAATGCAGCCTTCCAGATAAAGGTCCCTGGAGTGTCTCCTGAGGCAGAAGGCTAACCATTTAGGTCCGCAGACCCTGGCTTAGGTAGAGACATGGTGGCACCCAGAGGATAAGGACTCACACATGTCTGGCCTCTGGAATAAACCCACCTGGCAGAAGAAAGCAGGATGGAGGCCAGATCATAGTTTTCATATTTGCTTAGCACTCAGAAATAACTTCTTGATGCCAAGACTAAGGGTTGTGATGTTGATAAAATAAGTTTTAAGCCCTGAAAATATACTGAGTTCCACCAGTTCTCTTTTATTAAAAGTTAAAGCCAACAAGTTTCAGATTTCACAAGTTCTAGCCATGTGGGGAATGGGGTGTGCCACCCAGAGCACACGGGGCCCACTCCTCTTTCTCTCTGGGCTTTTCATAAGAGAAAAATGAATGCCTGTGATTTTTTCATTCGGTTTTGAAATCTCCTTGGACCTCACAGTCTTTGAATGAAGTTCTTACCAAAAGGCTAGTGATTTTTTTTTTAGACAACCACTTTTTATCACCATTATGTTGTGTAAGGATGGAGCCCTAATGAGAATGATCACATGCACCTCTAACAAATGAAATATAAAGATATTCTTGAATACAAAACCAGGCATAAAATAGCATGAATGATATGATAAGCCAGGTCTATAGTGAAAAACCTGGAAGGTTTCTAATGTTTTGCTCTTTTCAATTGGAGTTTCAGGCGATGCATTTTCCCCCCTTTTCCTTATATCTTTGTGTATAATTGGGGTTCATTAAATTAATGCTTGGTCATTTGAAAAGTCAGAAAACAGTTTTCTGGGTAGGGAAAGACTAAAGTTGCACTTGGGAGGCAGCACACTGAGCAGTTTGTCCAATAGGACCCTGCCTGATCCTCTCTTTATGTGGGATGTCTGTCACAAGTGGGAGCAGCAGCCATTAGCACTGGTGAGTTCTGTTGTTAGTGAGAGGCTATAGGTTATCATTAAACATGTCTGGGTTTTCCAAACATGGCAGAGCAGGAGACCTGTTTGAAGCAACGCTAGGATAATGAAATCACTACCTCTAGTTGATCTATATCTCTTCCCTGTTGACTGAGGTTTCTGTCCTGCCCAGTTCCCTCAGTCTTTAAGTCCCAAAGAAATCACATAGAGGTCTACATTAATTATAAACTGTTTGGACTATTGGCTTAGGCTTCTTATTAACTATTATAATTTATATATTAGCTTATAATTCTTGTCTGTGTTAGCCACAGGGCTTGGTACCTTATTCGGCAAGGCAGTCACATCTTGCTTGCTCTGTGTCTGGCTTCCTTTGTGTCTGGGTGACGACTGCAGACTGAAACTTCCCTCTTCCTAGAATTTTCGTTGCCCCACCTATACTTCCTGCCTGGTCACCCCGCCTATAGTTCCTGCTTGGCTACTGGCCAATCAGCGTTTATTTAAAATTCAGGCGATAGGGTACAGACCATTGTCCCACAGCACTTCCCAAGTGCCAAAAAACCTCTGCCAACCACTTCATATGCAAAATTTACTCTCTATCAAGCTCTATAAAGGAAATAGTAATTTTAAAAAGTCTTTATGGTGCAAATAAGAGATCTGGATCCCACGAAGGCTGACTGATTTTCCATGGGTCAGACACCAAGTGTTAGAGTTCAGATTCTGTCCCAGGAGTATACAGTGTCAGGACCCATGCTTTTAATCATTTCAAAATGACCAAGTGAAATACAAATACATTTTTCTTTATTTATGGGGTTCTACATGTTCCCCCCCCAAAAAAAATCCTAGTACTTTGATTAGGGTATAAAGATTTAACCTTCAGTTTCCAGAAAAGAAAAAATTCATCACCACTTACCATTTGATTTCCAAAGACACTTTCAACGTTTTAAAGCCAATTCTTCCATGTCTACTTTATCTGTTTTTTTCCCAGTCATTTTGTTTGTATGTTCATTTTGTTCTTTGTATATTTTCAAACCATATACATGGCAATACCATTCTATGCCCACACAGCCAAAAAGGCCATGCTTTGTTCTTTTAAAAGAATATAATTTGATAAGGTCCTTTCTCTTAAATAACTGTATAAAAATACCATATGTCCTTTTTGTCCTGGTAACTATATGGTCTGCTCATGGACTCATGATCTGACAGAATTAATCTAGGCTGCCACCATGTGAAGATTCAGAGTTGAAGTTTTCCCACCTGTGGTCATCATTATCATCATCACTAAAGTCTTTGTGACCCCTGGGAAAGGTCATACGGCCTACAGGTTGATTGATAACCGCTCCTAGTGCTTTTGGCACCTCTCCCTCTGTCACTTCTGTTTGTGTCAGGGCCAGGGGCGAGCGTTTCTACATCCTCTTCAATGGACGCTACAAGCAAAGTACACAGAATATTGAAGGTATTGTCGAGGGATTGCCAGCCATGCATAAGGTCTTGGGTTCAATCCTTAGCAACACTGAAGAAAAGGAAGAGAATAAGGGGAAGATAGTCAGGGAGAGAGAGAGAGAGAGAGAGAGAGAGAGAGAGAGAGAGAGAGAGAGAGAGAGAGAGAGCAGATCACAAAGGCGCAAAGACAATCTGTCCACCCCACTCGATATATCTATCTTCTGGGAAGATGTATGATATGATTATTGGTTAATGCAATAAGCAATGTGAAGGATGACATAACAATGACTGTTTATTTCACTAATGAACCATGTCCGTAGGTCTACACCATTTAGTACACTAGTTGATAATGTTTAAATTGAAATTCAAGAAGTAAACATCTACACTCTATTTGCACTGGTCACAGTCCAAATTCTCCTTGGTCATGTGTGACGAGGTTCTGTGGTGTTAGATGCACAGAATAACTTTCTATCATTCTTTTAGTGTCCATCTTTTGAAAAGGCCTCAGAATAATTGGTGCTTGATGGACGGGTTGTTATTATGGATACTACAATACTGTGTGGTTTAACTAGGAAAAGTAACTTCACTAAGTTTTCAAGATGGGTCTTAGGATTCCCCCCCCCTTTCCTTTTGAAGGTTTAGTGGATCTATATGGTATTTAGAAAGTAGAAGAAGTTTTCTTCTCTTTAAAATTAGAATTGCTTAAAAAAAAACACTATAATTGACCCTAGTGGGTTCTGGTTTATGTTGAAAATTAAACTATATAGCTGATGTCTATTTTTGCTTCTGAAAGCATTTTCATATATAACACTATATATGAAATGCATACAAATCTTTTACTTTATTTAAATATATATTTTTATATATGAATATATATATATGAGAATAGGGTCTGCCTGTTCTCATTTTATTCCATCTGTCAGGATCTTTCTAAATAAGATCCCATTTGCCAAGAGCTGGGATTGCAGGTGTGTATCACAGAAGCAGGGAGATCAGAAGTTCAAGCTCATCCTTGGTGTCATTGGTGAATTTGAGGCCAGCAAATGTGATCTTATTTAGAAAGACAGTCTACACAGATGTAACAAAATGAGAAGAGGGCAGACCCTACGTATATTCTGAGGGCTTCATAGGAAGAGACACTTGGGCTCAGGGACAGAGACATCCCTGGGGACCCCTGCAGCTAGAGAAGGACTTGGAGCACACAGCTTCTCTGAGGTCCCAAGGGACAGGAAACTGCGCTGGTCTCAATTCAGACCTCTGACTTTCGAAGGGGAGACCACATCAGATTATCTTAAGCCACCCAGTGTTTGTTACTTTGGTAAGCATTAGGCAGAAATATAAACCGGCTGCATTTAACATCTCTGTTGACCAGACTAGCATTTATTGTTGAGCGATGTTACGTTATTGGATTTGAGTTAATAAATGGTGAGACCATCGTTAGAAGCTTACCAGAGCATATAATTTTTCTAAACAACATTTACTGTTACTCGAATCTTAAATTGTCCCAATCTTCCTTCTTCACTGCTCCTTATAAATAATTTTAAAGATCTATTTATTTTATTGTTTGACTGTGGGTGTTTTGCTTGCACATATGTATGTACCATGCCTACAGAGGTCAGAAGAGGGTGTCAGATATCCCTGAAATTGGACTTACAGATGGGAAGCTGCAAGCCGCTGTGTGGTGCCGGGAATCCAACCCGGGTCCTCTGCAAGAGCAGCCAGTGCCCTAAATTGCATAGCCATCTCTCCAGGTCCTCCTGGTTTACTATCCCCAACGTTCATTCCAGTTATTTCTCTTTGAAATTAACTTCTGCTGTTCAAATTGTCATTTTATGTATAAAAACATATAACATCATATTTTTCTTGAAGAAGAACCTTGGGTGACTGTTCATTTGAGAGCAGGTCACTGAAGTCGGGTGTTCTTACTGCCACAGGGGGTGGGGCTGGGGAGGTAACAAGAAAAACAGAAACATCTCTTGACCTTTTAAAGAACATGGCCTCATTTCTACACACTTTTTAGCCTAACATTTAACAACGCAACTGCCAAAACTATTAAGACAGATTTCATCTTGTTTCTCTTCCCTTCCCTCCCCCGCTTCAACAACTCCCTTAATTCTGAGACCACATTCATCGTGAGACTTAAGAAAAATAGTTCTGGAGTAGAGAAAGCAGAGTTCCATTGTTTTCTTAGAGTCTATAAAGAAAAACAAAAATGTTTTATGATTGTAATAGGTAGGACACTTGGCAGGTTTGAAAGCACAATTACTTTCATGCTGTTGGGCCAAGGTTCAGTCAATTTGGAGAAGGTTTCTGAATCTAGAAAGTGCCTTTTCCCTGAGGGCAGGATTACAGTAACACATGCACGCGTGCGCGTGCACACACACACGCATACACACACACACACACACACACACACACACACACACACACACACACACACACACACACACACCCTCCTTTGCTCAGAATCACCTTTAAAGACAGGGGCTGAAATGCAAGAAAATGATGCATTTCTTATTTCTTTCTCCCAAGCCTCCAAACCTGTAGGTACAGCCCACATCAGCCTCATTTTCTTCTTGTCTGTGAGGTCCTGCAAGAGGTAAATTAAGCCCCAGTGAATTTGGGTTGTGTGTGGCAGGTTCTGTGGCCTATTCTATTCTACTGTGGCTCCTGATAAGTAGTGGGCTCCGTGCTCAAGATCCTCAATAGCCAGCTGTCCTTCACAACTGGAATTCTCCAGTTTATAGTATCTTCCCATCTTTCTTTAGGGTATTTGAACATTGCAAAGGATTCCTAATATAAAATATCAGCAAGACTAATAAATATACACAAGGTACCAGCAGTTGCATTTACCGCAATACCAAGCTAACTTGTCAAATTCTATGTTCTAACCTGTTTGTTCTTCATTGCTGGAGAGGTGGTCGAGAAACATGGAGTGGATTCGCACCTCACTTCAAATGCTAATGATGTCGAGAAACATGGAGTGGATTCGCACCTCACTTCAAATGCTAATGATGTGGCTGCTCCTCTGGTTACCCTAGCTAGATGGGATGCTTTTCCAGCTGCAGTTTCCTGGTTCCACAAGGAGGTAGTGCCTGCCTCAAGGTTGTGCGCTTACATGAACTAACTGGAAAGCAGCTTGTAGGTTCCAGGTACATAGTAAGCACTCAGCATCGAGTCTTTGGAATTATGCGTGCTTCCTTTTCCAAACCCCTTACAGTTTGCACCCAACCTTCCACGTACTTACCCCATTTTCTTTAGCTTTTTTAAAAGCAGTTGACTGACATATAGACAGTGGTCCTCTAATCTATAACCACATTCAGACCTCTTATTTATTTTCTCCTTCCTTTTATCTGGATGGTTCAGGACACTAAGGATGTCACAATCCTCACCATTCTTGTGCTTCTTAAGCATCTGTTTTCAAACTTGACTTTACCTGAAGTCAAAAAAAATAAAAAAAAGAAAAGAAACACGAAAGGGAAGCTGCTTTATGGAGGAATCCAATGCACAGAGTAATAGGTTTGTGGTTAATGATTCGTAATAAATATATCAGCTGCAGAGGAAGAACTTAACAAGGCAGAGTAGGGCCCAGAGTGGCCATCAGCGCCACTCTACTGAGCATGACCTTGAAAGCATGACCTTGAAGGAGTCGTTGCTTTGCCCTCATTCCTTTTCTTCTTCTTCTGATCATTGCAAAGGATAAGAAAAGTCATGACTTGAACTTTCGATTTTTAAATCATTCCAAAAGCCCCCAAAGCCTGCGTGTGCTGTCATGAGCCCCAAGTTTGGTGTTTCCCGTGAGATGGGTCACTTACAGCTCAGAAGGCAAAAGAATCTTGCTCAGGGAGACAGGTCTACCTTACATAACAGTGTGACTGTTTCTCTCCAAAGCTGCCCATATGCCCCCCTCGCGCTTCACACCCATCCCAGCTCTTAAGCCATTAATGTAGAAGTGTTGGCCCAGAGGAAATGCCTCCTCAGGGGTTAGATTTCAGTGGAGGATGGGTCCAAGTTCAGATGCAAAACTTTTTCTAAATTTGTCTGTTTTATGAGCATGTAATGTGTTACCAAGAAGAACATCATGGACCCATTTCTCTCTTAGTAATTTAAGGCTAAACTAAACATAGCTTCATCATTTCTAAAAAAAAAAAAAAAAAAAAAAAAATCTGGGCAGCCACAGGCTTAAAAATGTTTGTTTTATGTAACTGTTGCTTTAGCATCCTCCCCACCTCTTGGAAGCCCCCCTGAGAGCCCATTGGCTCTTGGGAAGGTCTTTTCAGGAGCTAGCTCAGGGGCCTGGGCTGTTTCCATCTAGTGACCTCATTAACAGGAGGTCACTATGGTGACTTCTCATTCCTTCATCCAGAATGTCACATAGCCGCCTCTCTGAGCTGTCCAATGCCCAGACTAGATAAAGGATCCAGCGCAACTCTCCGAGGGGGCTGCGAAGTCAAGCACACAAGTGCCCTGAGTAGTTTGTGTTGCGGCCACAGGGCCATTAATTTCCCCGCAAACCATGGAAGTCTTCATTTGTGCTGTTGTAGCTTCCACAATTTCTGTTAAGAGTAATTCCCGGTGCTTTATCTGAAAGTCTACTCCGTCTCTATGGACATTGTTATTCTTAGTTGTTCGGAAAGTTTACAATTTCATGCCCAGGGTGTGTCAGCTTCGTGTCCTCATCCAACACTCAAGTGAACTTTGCATCCTGGAGATCAGTGTCCTGGGAAATGAGATTACTTCTTCTCAATGTGTGATTTCTCCTCCTGAAGTTCACGCTCTGGTTTTCTGGCCGCTTCTTACTTGCAGACTGGTTTTCCGGAATGAATTGGCCACATTTCTTTTTTCTTACTTTTGTCTTTTCACTATTCTGTCTGGAAAAGCTTTTTAAATGTAGCCAGCCGCCAACCACTCAAGGTTCTGCCTTGCTTCATTTCTAATTTCTAAGAGTGTGTCCTGTTATTTCCTGAGCTTTGTTGATCACAGTGTCCTTTGGTGCCACATAGGGCCATTTGGTAAATTTATTTTAAAAGGTTTGTCTTAGATATTTTATTATTTTTGGCTGCTATTCTTAATGGAATCTTTTTTCTTCCACTATATTTTGAGCTGATTGTTGTAATGTTTAAAAACTATTATTTTTGTGTTGTATGCTCATGTTATTGAACTTAATTTTTTATTTATTTTATTAATTTGTGTGTAAGGGTGTTTTGCCTGCATGTATGTCTGTGCACCACATGAACTTGCAGAGACAGGAAGAAGGTGCCAGATACCCTAGTACTGGAGTTAACAGTTGCAAGCTGACATGTGTGTGCTTGAACCCATGTCTCTGGGAAGAGCAGCTAGTGTTCTTAACCACTGACCCATCTCTCCAGCCCATATTACTGAACTATTAATTGTTCAGTCATTTAAAACGTATTCTTGAGATGGAACATGGGAGAACTGGAAGGAGGAATGGGCAAGGGAAATGATATAATTGTATTTTTATTTCAAAAATTAAAAATATCATTTTCAAAAACATTTTATTTTGTGCGCACACACGCACACATGTGCATATGTGAGAGCATCTGCTCTTGGAGTTCAGAAGCTGGTGTTCAATCCTGTGGAGCTAGAGTTACAGACGCGTTCAAGTTGCCGGTCACAGGTGCTGAATAGCAAGCTCAGGTCCTCTGAAGAGCAGAGTGTGCTCTTAGCCCTCAGCCGTCTCTCCGGGCCCTTATTTCTTATTCTTAATGAGGAATGACACATCGATAGCCAGCATTCATTTTACCACTTCCTAATCCTGACTCTAAGTTTCTAGTTACTTGGAATAATTTAAGTCTGTGGCTGGGAGCAGGAATTGTACTAGCCTCATGTAACCCGCCTGAAGAACTCATACCTGGAATGTAGTGGCATTTGCTAAATATTGCCACATGAGTGAATAGTAGTGACAGACACTATTGTTTTGTCTGAAGTTTTAATGATATTGACTCGTTTTACCCTTATATCTAAATTTAATTTTTAGTCTGAATATTCTGTTACATTAGCATGATTTTCTCAAAAGATCTTCTAAAAGTATACCGTGACGTGTGTGCTCTGGCCCGTAGCCCTGCATTTGGAAAGTTATCACCCTGAGTTTTTCTTCAGAGGACTAATGTGGGAAAATTGGTTGGGGATAGAAGGATTGATGAGCGACATATTTTTGTATCAGCATTTGCCGTAACTCAGCATTTCGTGGCTCCCTCAGAAGAAAAGATGCTCAGAGGGGCTGGCAAGACGGCTCAGTCCCTGGCTGTTCTTTCTGAGGACTCAGGTTTGATTCAGCACCCACACGGGCAGTAACAATCATATGCAATTCCAGCTCCAGGGTCTGCTGCCTTCTTCTAGTGTCCAAGGACACACATGCAAGCAGGCAAAGCAGGCAAACACTTAAAATAAAAGCAAATGAATCTTTAAAAAATATTTAAAAATTGTTCAGAAATTGTAGATGATGCCTTACTTTCGTCGCCATAAACTACAGGACCATCTGGTAAGCTTAGAGTCGCTGTAAGGTGTCATGTGGGGTCTTCCACTCAGCACCCGCTGTCCAAGGGCACTTGGCACCCTGGGGCAGAGCACTGGCCTGTGTGACCTGTGCGAGCTGTGATTTCACTACATCAGAAAGATGGTGTGTGGTTATAGTTGTCAAGACAGAGAGAGGCATCACTGAGCCAGAGTCTATCTAGGAATTAGAATGATGTTGAGAAGCTGAGGGGTAGATTAAACTGGCTATGATTGTTGTCACAAAGGACAGGGGCTTTGGAAAATTATCCACGTCTATAAAACCAGAGAGAATAGTCTTGAGATAAAGGGCTCTTTACAAGGTCCTTGAACCCACCCCTGATCTGTAGCTAAGCAGACTCAGTGTCCCTTAGATCTGAAATAAGATATGCCAAAGACAGAAGGAAGACATTCTGCGTCTTATGGGATAGTAAGTACCTGGACTTCATTTGTAGTGATGATAACCTATAAATTAGTCCCCATAAAAGTTTATATATTATATTCAAAGATGTCTAAACCACGGTAGGTTTGGAAGACAACATGGTCCTTTGGATGGGTGCCTAATGTTTTAGAACTGATTTTCTTGAATCCAGTAAATCTGTTTATGCATAATAGAAACTGGGAGTCATTTTTCTATGAGGAAGAATACTTGTTTAGGGCCTGGAGAGATGGCTCAGCGGCTAAGGGCACTTTCTGCTCTTGCAGAGGACCTGGCTTCAACTTCCAGCACCCACACTCATCTCTAATCCCCGTTCCAAGGGACTTGACAGACATGCACATGGTGCACATATATACATGCAGGTAAAATTCATACACATAAAATCAAATTAATATTAAAAAAAGAAAGAAAAGAATAGTGGTGATTTGCTTCTACATATAGTTTAAGAATGATGGGGTATCTCCAAGTCATTGCCTGAGGTGCTCCTGCCCTCCTTACCCTTCCTATAATGCTTGCCCTTAATACTGCAACTCATGCAGCAGAGAGAGTGGGATGCTCAGTCATGTGACCGTTTCAGACTAGGACTTTGAAAATCTTGGTGCAAGCCTTGGCTCTCATTCTTTCTAGTCTTATTTTTTTTACTAGTTAATTAATATGGGGGGGTATTGGGATGTACCCTACCTTGAGCATCCTGGATTACCAGTGTTCATCCCGAGCCCCTTACTGGTTTTAGGCCTAGCAAGGGCAACTACTCTCTTGGAGATTTTCATGACTTTGAACAGCAGTTAAATCACAGTATTCCTGTGTTCATGACAGTCACTGTTTTGGGAAGTAGGGAGGTGGCCAGTGAATGTGTCACTTATGCCTGAAGATGGGACAACCATTTTTCTGCACCTTTGAGTTATCTGTATTTTCTCAGATCTCTGAGGGGGACATCCGACAAAAGAACAAGATAGCCTGCTATTCATGTGAGCCAGTCTGAACTCAGAGCTATAAGACTACTTACCTTCTGACATTTAAAGCCTGGCGAAAGGCAGGCTGGGTACCATCCCTAACTGTCTTTCAAACTTACACCCTCTTCTAAACTTCACGATTCTACCACTTGCCCCTTCAGTGGTAGAGAGGTTCAAGGAAGAAGTGAAAGCTTTTTTCCCTTGAGGTACAGAGCAGGGAAAGGCCAGCTGAACTGTCCCCAGACCGTATCTAGGCCCTCTAGGTGTTTTATCTTTTCCCTTCAGTGATTCAAATTGGAGACCCTCTTACTTCTGGCGTTAGTCGTGTGAGATGTGAGAGAAAAATGACCGCTGTGAGGCAGGCCGGCAGCAGGAAGAGATCAGGTAGGAAAGAGATTTAAATCCCGTGGGCTTTGGGCCAGTGAGATGGTTCAGTGGTTGAAAGCCCTTGCCACGCAAGCGTGAAGTCCCGAGTCCAGTCCACGCATTGCTAGCACATTGATCACTCAAGGTGTCCGGAGACGTCATTGCTTCTTGCCTAGAGTCACATCTCTCCCTGACTTTGAACTTCATGCCTCTTCTCTTTAAAACCCAGTGCCCCCTTTCCCATGGCTAAAAAGAGTAGGGCTGCTAGAACGGCCACGTCGAGGGGATCAGAACACCGTGCACAGAACAAGTTTATGTGAAGTTTCGGGCTTTTGATTTAGAATGATTCTGTAGTGTAATTTAAATGTGTCATGGGTAAGACTGCCAGTATTAGCCAAAAACAAATTGAGATGATAAATCTCATCTGTGTACTTCATAGAGCAGTTATGAAGCCTGTTCAGTGACTAGTGAGGTACATTATGGTCTCTGAGGCATATTTTTTTTTCTTGTGACTGCCATAGTTGCTGGAGCTTAATGAACCTTCAGATTAAATTTCTGCCTCTTGCTAACAGTGGGATTTGGCCCTGGTTTCTGAATCTCTATTATCTTCTGTTTCCTTCTGTGTAGAATAGAGAGAAAAGGCTCTATATGGTAGGGTTGTTGAAAGGATTAACTGAAAGGAACCACACACAATGCTTAGGGTAATCTATTCACAGTTAGTGAATGTCGGGTCCCTTGTTGGCAAGGGATGAGTAGGTGGACTTGGCGTGTATGGATGTGTGTTTGCAAATATAAAGAGAGTGGTGGAGAATTACAGTACAACAGAGTTCGGGTTTCCTGGGCTGTCTGAGGCTGCTTTGTGTTTCTCTAAGAAGGTTGCGGAGACTGGGTGAGTTCATTGTTTTCTCTCTCGCTTCTGGAGGCTGGGAGGTGTGAATCAAGATGTGGGCAGGTGATGTTATCTGGTGAGACCTGCATCCTCAGAAGATGAGGAGCCCCTCCTTGCATGGTCGATGCTGATTGGGCAAGAGGACCCAATGCTGCTTGGAAGCCTCTTTTGTAAGGGTCCTAATCCAGTTTCTAAGGGGAGTAACTATCCTGATTCCATCACATCAGCCACTGGGTATCAGCGCCTGAGTTTTGAAGAAGGTGCATTCAAATCAGAGCTTTGGATTTATTGATTCTTTAAATTATTCTAGCTGGGTAACCACAGATGGGATTAAAGCAGAGTCACAATTACATTTATATCGTGAAACCATACAAGGAACTTCAGTAATGTGCACATTGCTGTGTATTATAAAATCACTGTATCTGGTAGACTGAGCAGTCTCATGGCCAGTGGTGGAATTGACAGCATTATAAATGTACTTTTAAGTCATGGTTATTAAAGTAAAACCAAAAGCAGTGTTTACCAAAAACTGTGAAATGAGAAACTATAATGCATATCATAATTTGGAGGTTACTCTGTTATTTATCTTGCACAGGAAAGAGCTGTCTAAATGCTTTATGAAGGCGTGTGTATAACTGAATATATTACCTCAGCTCTCGGAAACAGTCTCAAAGAAGCCACAGCATCTGAGGGGGAAGTGCCCTTTAAATGAACCTGACTCATTAGAAGTCGGTGGTAATTCAAGAAGGGCACAGGCTGACGTGTGCTTTTTCTCTAAAAAGATCAATAAGACATAAGGTTGAAGGAACAATTGCCTTATAGAAGAGAACCACTTCATTTCAAGGACTTCTTAATGTGTAGAAAAAGAAGTGATCAATTTCTTATGGGCTTCAGCGTTTTCTTAAGTTTAACATTGACTCAGGTACCTGGTGAGAGTGTAAAATCTCTAAAGGGAAGGTTTTCAATTTGGCCAAGTCTGTGGAGCCCCAGGATGGAAATACACTAACACGTTTCTTGACCTGACTCCATTAACTAATGCCAGTAATTAATTAATTGAGCATCCTTAGCCCTTATCCGAATTGCTAGGATTAATAGATCTAAGTTAAACAACTGTGTTAATTGTGTCTGCAAAGGCCTATCAGGTAAAGGCTTGAGTACGGTTATATATAGTTTGTGTATTTGGCTCAATTCTGATTAATTTTAAATCTAAAAATTTGTGGTAACTAGATTTTATTCTTAGCAAAAGCAAAAGCATTCCCTTGTTACTACATATTTTAGCAGTTTTGCATAAATAAATGATATATTAGTATATATATTAGAGTAATGTTTGGTTTAATTTAGAAAACCAAACAAGAATGACTTGGTTGTTATGCATTGAAAGCCAGTTACGACTTTAGTGAAATTTGTGAGAAAAAAAATTTCCATTTCACAACCTTATGGGCTAGGAGGTTTCTGTCTTTTGGGTTTTATCTTGTGAGTATGTGTAGTCAGATTTTTCTGTCCCACCTGTCAGCTCTCAAATAGTCAAATGGAGACTTCTTATTAATTATGAAAGCTTGGCCAATAGCTTAGACTTGTTTCTAACTAGGTCTAACTTAAATTAACCCGTTTATGTCCATCTCTGTGTTGTCATGTGACTTGTGGCTTTCACCTCCTTTTTGTATGTCTGTTCCCTTTCATCCACTGACGATTCCCTGTGTCTCCGCCTTTCTTCTTCCCAGCGTCTTCTCTGCCCCCAAACTCCTGCCTAGCTATTGGCTGTTCAGCTTTTTATTAAACCAATCGGAGTGACAAATCTTCACAGTGTTCAAAAAAGATTATTCCACAAAAGGTATGAAAAAGTCAGCTGCCATTATTTCAAATAAGAGAAAAATTTTTATTTTATTTATTATATTTAGCTATTTACTTATGCCATTTAATTGGAGTCTTACCTTTTGGGGCATATGCATCACAATTTGTATTTTAATTATATAAATATCAATTTTTATTTTTAACTGTTTGGACATGAGTGATTTGAGTTATTCCTATGAAGATAACATATTTTGTAACTCATGTACTGGGCATATAATTCTAAAGTGTGGATAAAATATTAATTTTTCTCTAGGTTTATTTGCCAAATGATCTAGCAGTTAGAATTAGTTCCAAAAGAAGAAAATATTTTTACTGCACAACAGAAAGCTATGAGTTAAAAAGTCACCCCTTTTTGGGAATTCCAGTGACATAAGTAATTCTATAAGGTCACATGACTTTCTTTCTTAAAGGTTAGCTTCAAGGCCTGGCAAGATAGCTAACGCGGCAGGTAGAAAGTACTTGCTGCTAAGTTTGACAACACGAACTCGGTCCCTAGACTCCTCTAGGTGGAAGGAAATAATTATACAAGTTACCTCTTCATGACTTATACACACATTCAGACACACACATACACACACATACACACATGCACACATACACACATATACACACACAAACAAATGCACATATACACATACACATGGTCATATAAAATTAAATGTAAAAATATACATTCATGGGCTGGAGAGATAACTGAGTTCAGTTTCCAGCACCCACATAGGTCAATTTCATAGGAGGCTATAACTTGAACTCTGCTGGATTCAAGGTCCTCTTCTGCCCTCCAAGCACACTGTCTTAGTAGAGTTTCTATTGCTTCAACAAAACACCATGACCAAAGAGCAAGCTGGGGAGGAAGGGTTTATTAGGCTTATACGTCCACATACATAAATAAAAATACACATAAATATGCTTTTTAATAATTTGTTCTTCATTTTCTAATTATTGCCTAGTGTGTGACTATTGAGTGTTGGAATTGTGTGTTGTAATGAGCTGTATATCAGACAAAATTAAGGAGCATAAAGCTGTATTCTCCCACTTGTGAGCACGTGCTGTATTTCACAGTTTAGAGTGCTTAAAATAATTGTGTATGTGTGTTTGTGGGTGATGTATGCAGGCGTGTATACTCAGGTGTGTGTTTGGATGCCAGAGGAGGGCGTCTGGTGTCTTCCTGTATCTCTCTTTACATCTCTCCTGTTGCTCTCA
This sequence comes from Ondatra zibethicus, assembly GCA_004026605.1. NCBI lineage: Eukaryota > Metazoa > Chordata > Mammalia > Rodentia > Cricetidae > Ondatra > Ondatra zibethicus. The sequence goes on along the minus strand of PVIU01003353.1, from coordinate 103,473 downwards.
CCTTATTGTTAGTTTCATTTATTAAAACAATTCACATTTAGTTTTCTAGTAGAGAGCAATAGCATACACTGGGAAGTGCTAGCTTGTTTGAAATCTCGTATTCTGAGGTTGGAATCGTCTCACCGCACATTCGGTTTAATTACTTCATCTTACTATCAAATGATTAACAAGACACTAGAATAAACAATCTTTGTGCTACCAACTCAGCGTGTGTCCATTTTTCAAATGTATATCATAAACTCTCCAAATATGGTTGTCACTGCTGAGCTGGTGGGCTATCCCCCATAATCTTGGGGAGGATGCTACTTGGCCCCTGTGGAAATGTTCATCCCGGGATGCGTATTTTATATGGCTAAACACCAGTAAAACTGTAATTCCCCTCTGGGGGAAGAAAGTCACATTTAATGAAAAGTAATTTGCCTTCTCCAAATTCTAATACACTTGTTTTAAATGGTCGTAGCTAGAGTATCTGCTAATGTATGTAAGTGGTGGTGGCATTCGCTTCTGTTGCTGAACAGAATATTCTTCCTGCAGAATCCCAAAAGCTCCATCAGAACAGAGGAACACACATCAGAACAGAGGAACTGCCTGTTTGCTGCTCAGACACAGGAATGGTTTCCAAAACATGGTGCTGATAGCACCCCAAGTAGATGTTTGAATTTTTTTAAATGTATGATTTAATATCCTTAGATACATGTATCAGACTGAAAACTCCCACATCACCCTAACAAAGATTCTACTGATCTTCTACTTCAGGTGCCTTGGGCAGGATGGTCATTTTGCTTTACATGGGACCTTTAGGCATCCAGGGATCAGCAGCTCTAAGAACATATGCTGTTCATGCCATGGAGTATAAAGGTTGTGTTCTTGGAACTCCGAGAGGATGTGTGCTGGCGTCCCACCTCTGTTTTCCCTTAGAAAATTGACAGCCTCTTCAAGTTATTCTTCTGTGATGGTCAGCATCCCTGGGAGGAAGATAAATCTAGACAGGAATTCCCCACTCAGCAAAGATGACAGTGTGGGATGCTCAAATAGCCAGAATGCAAGTCTCATTTCAGAGGATAAATCATATGTGGTACTTTAGGAATTGCGTTTTTAATTATACATATATAGAAAAAAAGTTAGCAAAGTATATGAAGTAAAGACAAAGATACATGCTCTGCTTCATTTGGAGCAGGTAATGGAATTGCATGCTGCTTATTTGTGCATTATTAAGTTGGTCCTTGTTAATAGAACCTGAAATTGCTTTGCTTTCTTTGGGGGAAAATACAGCTGAATTTCATAAATAAGAGTCTAATGCTTCCTTTAAAATGGTTTTATTTTATTAATAATATGCATATGTCTGTATGTGGATATGTGCACGTGAGTGCAGTGTGCCTGGAAAGGACCAAAGAGGTCATTGACCTCTTGGAGCTGGAATTAGAGGCAGTTGTGAGCTACGGGACCCAGGTGCTGGGAACTGAGCCCTAGTCCTTTGCAAGAGCAGTGCATGCTCTTAACCACAGAGTCGTATCCCTGGCCCCTGGATGTTTCTTCGACAATGCCTTTTTATCTGCTCATCCTTTCCTACTTTTAGAACTTCCTAAGAGATGTGAGGGACAATCCAGTCCATCTCTCTTTCTTGTCATACTCCAGCCCTTTGTTCTTTAGGTCACACCTATAGGGTCATAGCTATTGAGATGGAAACTTTAACTCAGATCCATAGTTGGGCCCCTCTTTTTCTCTCTCCAGTAACCAGAGTTAGCTCAGCTTTCTCCTAGACCAGAGCTGGGGCCTCTGATCTGAAATCCTCAGCTGGATCCGGCCCCCTTGGCCTTTCCTGCAGTTCGGCAGTGTTCTAGAAGCTTTCTCATCATGAAGCACTTGGGATCTCAGCCGCCAGCACCCTTGGCTGTGTTCAGACGCCAGCTTTCTTTCTCATCTTGGAGCCTCAGAAGATGCAGATTTCCAGGAAAGCATCCTGTGTTTCTGCCATCCCTCTGCCCACCGCAGTAAAGACCCAACGGAGTGGAACACAAGAGCTTTTCCTAAGAATGCAGACAACTCCTGAGATTTCTTCACGCTTCTGAGAAAATGAACCTCTGTCTCTCTGGAGACACTACTATGTACTAGCTAATCTGGTTTGTATTGACAACCATGTTGCCTGCCTTTGAGAAGCTTCCGGGCTTTATTTCCTAATATTCTAGAGAACTCCGGTCAGTCACATGACATGGAAAACTTTGGGCTTTTAAGAGGAATAGATTTTTAGCTGGGTGTGGTAGTGCCACACCTGTGAGCCTAGCCATCCAGAAGGCAGAGGCAGATACTCGTATCCTGCAGATATAGCTATACATAGTTAGATCCTGTCTCAAAAATTAAAAGGAAATAAAGACAAACAAGCAGAAAGAGAAGTAGCTTTCCCCAAAGAGTCCCTGTTGGAAACATGTAAGCTTAAAAGTGAAACATCAGAAGCCAAACACTCAGCAAGTGCTGAGCTGAACATGGCTGCCCTTCCAGAATGGCTTCCTCATTTTTTTCTTGTCTGGTTTGTGTTTTAGTTGCTTTATGTTTCTGTGATGCTGGAGACAGAGGTTAGGGGAAACATCAGTCAAATGTCTCAGACTCTTTTTGGCAGCAGAGAGTCAAGTTATTGACGAACTTGGATGTTCCATCTGTGTGCCAGTTCCGAGTTCCTATCGTTCACAGAGGGGACATCACTGAGGTCGTCTTTCAGTCAGCTGCTTTTCATCTGATGGCAGTCAAACCCTGAACCGCCAGCAGCAAAGGACAAAGGAAGTGCAAGTTCTTGTCCCTCCTAGACTGGCTTTCTTTGCATTCTATTCCCCGGAGAATTTGAGCTCTTTCCTCCCATGGGTAATGTAAGGGAACACAGGATGGAGAAGTGTCATGTACCCTGCCCTGGCCTGGAATGGCTTCCATAACTTAAGCCACAAAGAGAGACAAACAGGCAGCTGGGAGCACGCTTTCCTGGCTGGTCGGGGCCTGTATTTAGTTTCTTTGGCAAGAAATGAAGATAGAGAGTTATCAGATGTGGTAGATTACTCCCAGGAGTTTGTGTGCTCTCTTCAGATGACTCAGTCTCTGATAAGCACAGAGCACAGTGCATTTCAAACAAATCTTTCTGGAGAGTTAGTACTTTGTCATCTTGCAGAATCAGTTCATGATTCACTCACTTTTCACCTCAGAGCGGACGCTAGTGGGTGGGCCACACCAGGGCTGTGACTTAAAGGGCCAGTCATTGAGTGGTATCATGCAGAGGACTTACTGAGAGTCTAGTAACATGCAGTGTGTCTGGAGTGGGGGCTATTGCAGAAACACCCCTAGGTTACACAACTGCTGTCCCTGGCTTCCGCTTTACAGTTCCAGGGACGTTTCTCAATCTCAAACAGCAAAAGCTTTCCATTGAATCAGTGGTGCCAGGGGCTTCTCTGGGCTGTCCACCTCGCAATCTTGAGAGAAATGGTTGGCCTAGAAACCAGTAGTTTCATCGAGAGTGATCTCTAAATGCCCTGCCATAGCCAGGGCATCCCATCTGCTCAGATTTTGCAAATTGCTTTTCGCGCTATGACTTGCTCGCAGAGTGTCTCCCCAATAGCTGAGCACAGCAGCACACTCCTATGATCCTAGCACTTGGGAATCTGAGGCAGGAGGATTGCAAGTTCCAAACTGTTCTGGGCTGTATAAGAAGATCCTGACTCACAAAAGAAGTGAGTCTTTACTGTAAATTCTGCTCAGACTGTTTGTTGGGACTCTGAAAAACATTGTATTCCCATGTGACTGATTTCTACAGTCTAACTATCTTTATATGGACCAAAGATAATCTGTAAGGCTTGAGGAATGGATTAGATATAAATTGGTCACAAACATAATTTTACCATCAGTACTGAAGGAGCCTAAAAACTTTGAACATGTGAAAACTAGGAGCTCTCGGGGGGGAAACCATCCCAATATGTACTTGGTCTTTTTCCTGAGATTTTGTTTTCTTAGCATGAATTCCTGATTTCAGTTTTTCATTTTCCTAGGCCAAATGCAGTAAGTTTCTGGTTTTAAAAATGCTAATTATATAGAGAGGAATCTGCCGTATTGGAAAACATTTTATCAGATTTTAATCATATGAAGTGTAGAATCAATTTGACAGTCTTTCGATCTATTACCTAGCTTCCATTTACTCCAGATGCCAGCCCTCAGTGCTAGGGGCTGAATATCTGCGTCTCCCAGATTCTTATGTTGAATCTCAGATGCCCAGTGTAATGATGTATGGGGATGAGGCCTGGGGAAAGTAACAAGGTCATGAAAACGGAGTTGTCATGAATTGGATCAGTGTCTCATGAAAAGAAAGAGGACAAGCAAGATGGGTCTGTTTGCAGTATGAGGGCCCAGTAAGAATGTCCTCTCACACTAGAAGAGTCCCCACTGCAAACAGCCCTAGGCATCCCCTTGGTCTTTCACTTCTGAGCCTCCAGAACTGTGAGAAGCTGGTGTCTGTTATACAAACCACTTAACTGTGAGATCTTTGTCATAGCAGCCTGAACTAAGACAATTTTATGTCCTTGATAGCGTCACCCCCTTTTTTACTCCCCTTGGATGATCTGGAGTTGAATCACAGATACCGACCATTTTATCCACAGAATCATCTGCCCCCATCGATGTAATGCTATCATATATACTTAAGCCTTTAAAAGTGTAATTGCAATAGCTGTATTATAGTTACATGTTCAGCAGTTGGATTCTAATTCACCAGGCACCCATTGTGATGTGCACCTCCGTGAGTGCATCATGTTGGGTTTTACCTGTTTGCTTAACTCATTATTCAAAAACATTTCTTCACCATACACTTGACGATCTGCCCCTTTGAATCTGCAAGTCCGTACTCCTGCCTCTTCATCTCAGGAATATAGCATATGCCTATCCAAACAATTAAAATGAGAAAAAAAGACAAAGAAACTGGACCACTCACTGGTCCTGCTCATGTATCTGCATCCTGGATTTTGATGAGGACAGCATCTCTCTGGGCTAGTAGAGCTTGTTACTGTTCGCTTTCTCCTATTCTTTGGTACTTAGATGTGGAGACATCCCGAGATTTTAATTCTATATTCCAGCGAGAAGATGTCATAAGCAGTGCTGCATGATATCTCATTGTAGCATTTGGGGAAGTGGGTGATGCCTTGTTCTAACCCCTTTCAATATTTAATACATAAATGCAGCCATATTTTTCATATGCAAATATAAACTCTATTTGCGCCCTTGATAAATGAAGCATATCGTTTATCATAAATAGGACTGAAGGACTGGTGAGATGGCTCAGTGGGTAAAGGTGCTTGTTACCAAGCCTAATAACTTAAATTTAGTCCCCAGGACTCATGTGGTGGAAGGAGAGAACTGTTTCCCGCAAGCTGATCTCCTAACTTCTGCAGGCATACCATGGTACACATACATTCCTTTCAGAATAAATAAACGAGTGACATTTTAAAAAAGAATAAAATAGACTAGAAGCAAATACAGCTTCTAGAATAACGGCCTGACTATGGCATAGTCATCAAGGAACCATCTTTTCTAGTGCATGGCTTCTGTACTTGAGAGTGCCATCTGGTACCCAGATGCTATTGAGGGCATATAATAAAAACCTGTCTCCCAGCTGAGTCAGCCTCTTTTAAGTAGGTTTCTGAGACCCTCAGCTGAGGGTGTGGGTGAACGTCTAGTCATTCAGAGCTTCAGGAAAGCAGGAAACATTAGAAAACTAGATACTATAGGCATTCGTCAAGATATTGAAACGGCGATCCAAAGAATTTGGACAAGCACAGTGATAAAGGCCCATTTCAAGGGACATGGAATTGTATTGGTGCAATCCATTATTACAGGAACATAATTATCAAACTCTCGGAAGCAATGTTGACCTAGAAATGAAATCCAGAGACATATAAAAATGCAGAGACATCAGCATCTGAAGAGCTGAAGGTGTTGAAGGACAATGGGGCCAATGGTCTTTAGGAAACCAGGCTAAGGCGAGAATTCAGTTCAGCTGTGTCTAAACAAAGGCATGATGTGAGTGATGGCTTAGGAATCATTCTGGGGGAGCGCAGGTTCGAGCCAGGTGTGGGGAATGAGACTGACATATGTAGAGAAATGAAACAGGTGATTTCCTGGGAATGACCCTCCACAGACTCTCTTGTGGCTCAACATTTCCAGAGGTGCCTTCTGTTCCACAGAAGTCAGAGCTTTCTTGTGCTTTTGTTTTCAAAGTACGTGGTCTATGCAGCTGTTTTGTTGCTGCTGAAGGTGTTCTTTCCCATTGCCTGTGTTGGGAAATGTGAGTAGAGAAAGTAATAGAAAAAAAGATCAGCTGCTTTCTTAGTCTCATACTCTCTTCTGAGCATATGCTTGTCATCTGTGAAATCAGTTCCATCACTAGCCCATTTTATAGACATGCTCCACAAGCACATTTGCTTCTATGAGCACTCTAGCCTTACCCCCATCCCACCCTAAGGCGGTGGTCCTTGGACACTCATGAGCTTCTGGTTTTTCTGCAGAGCTATCAAAGTCATGTTCTAAGCCCTGGGTGACAGCGTCTAACTCAGAGAATCTGGAAGGCTGAATTTTAACATGTGGCCCCAGTGACTCAAAAACAGGTAGACTGTGGAACTCAATTTGTGACCTGATATAAACAGCGTTGCTTGATCTTTCTGCAAACCTAGACTGTAGATATGGCTGTAGAGAGGCATTCACCCCATGCAATGACAAGTGTCACTCTCTGAGGACCTGCGGTGTTCGCTGCAAAGTGATCTTTAAGGAGAAAATCCCACTGCTGCACAAATGGTCCAGAACCTGGAATCTCCCTAAATCAATGGAACTTTAGTTTGCCATGCAGAACTGTCATTTAATGCCCTTAGATGAGCTTCAAGACACCATTTCCATATAAAAAGCTAATAAGGCTTGTTTTCTTTTGAGAAAAGAAGCATTTCTGTCCCATCTTGCATTTGTTACCAAAATTAATAGGCCTTCTTCTTCAAGTCTTCTCTGCCTGCTTTCTGCTATTTAATAGCCTTTTGATTTACTATAGTCCCTAATGATTCCCTCATTCCTCAGTGGTTCCTAACCAGCCAACACCTGCATTTATCTGCAGTCACGGTGCTTTTAACAAATTGGCCTGCAGGATGCTTTTGTTAGACATTTTATGAGGCCATCATCTTCAGATTTTTCTTTGTCAAGCAAAAGACCCTTTTTTTTTTAATTATCTGCCCTTGCTTTCATGGGTTGATTAAAGTATTACAGGCAATGCATGTGATTGAATCCACATTTCCTAACAATGTTTTATGAATTGGCTTAAACAAATGGCTCCTGTGCCTAACAAAATTCTAGGAGATAGCAGTATGTTTTGAGGGTCTACACTTTAGCTTTGACTCCTCGGTGTCATTTTGGGTCCCGAGATATGTAGGATTTCCCATCCCCCTTTTCCATACTCTTTTTAAAAATTAATTAAAATGATATATTTCTAGCAAAGCACAGTGGCTCATACCTATAATCCTAGCACTTAAGAATCTGAGATAAGAGAATTGCTGTTAGTTCAAGGCCAGCTTGGCCTACGTAACCAGTCTAGGCTAGCTCGGGCTACAGACGGAGACTTGTTTTAAAAACAAACACATAGTATACCATACTTAATTTCACTTTCTTTGCTCCACGGAAGATATTGTTGTAGCCAAGTCGTATCTTTTCTGAAATAAAGTAGGATTCATAGTAGAGAAAAAGCATCCCCTCATAAGCATCCAGCATCTGCCCCATTGCATTTGTTGTTCCCATGCAGATGGTGGCATAGGCCAGTGATCTTTCCAAGGGAGAACTGTGATTTTTCTCTCCTTTCAGAACAATGAAATGGATCTCCCTTAATGCCCAGTCTTCCATTCAGTTGTCTATCTTCTCCCACTCAGTTGGGATGGCTCTTTTCTCTCCCGTCAGTGCTATCACAGGGCAAGAGGACCCCCCTCCTCCCCACAGCAGTGCTGCCCAGGGTCTTACTAGCTCCAGTTACTTCCTCCTGTCCCCTAGACTTTTCCAGCCTAGCCAAGGAATGGGCTAAAGTCATCTCAGTTAGGCAAGCCCTCCTCCCTCTCCAGTGTGCGTAGGGTAAGAATGAGTACTGTGTGTGTTAGGTCACCTCTGATGTCTAGGGCTACAAATACATGACAGTAGGTCTTGTGGTGAGTTTTCAGACCAGCAAAGAAGATATATATATATATGCATGCACTTAATGCAATACCCTTTAGTCAATCTGATGTTTCCTTCCTTGCTTTGGTTACCCAAAGTCAACCACAGCCCAAGATATTAAACTGAGAAATTGGTGATTTATACCAGAGTCATAGTGAGATCAAATTTTGTTCTATTATTCCTGAAACATGAATCACCCATAGTATCCATGCTGTATACCCTACCCACTAGTTAGTGACTTCATAATAGTGTTCGTTACCAGACTGACTTGTATTAAAATCACAGGGATGAAACTCAGTTATATAGTAGCAAAACATCACGGCACTATGGAAACCCACATGCATAGTAACGAAACTTTATGCCACCAAGTTGCATCATTCACCTCATCATATAGGGGTCCTGCCGTCTCAAGTCAGTCATCACATGAGCGAGGAGAGTCAGTAAGATAGTTCCAGATGCCACACCCATACTGCTTTCCTACAGTTTATCGTAATGATTGCTTTATCTTTTGGTTACTATTGTTTATTCCCACCGTGCCTAACTTATACATCAACTTTATCATAGGAATGCATGTATAGGAAACATACTATACATGGAATTCAGTACACTGTGCCATTTCATGCATCCCCTGGAGGTGTTGGAACATGTCTCTGTGGATAAAGGATCCATGCCACAAGTGCCACCGTGGTCCTAACAAGAAGCTGAACTCGTGTTCTCAAAATTGTTTTCTCATGAAAGTCTGTATAGTATTTTTCTCAATATTTTTCTTATATGCATTTAACCTTTTTTGATGAAACAAGTACTTTATTGTCATTATTGTTTAAAATCCATTTTATTTTTTATAGTTCTGGTGTCAGCAAAAGCTTTCTTACTAGAGTATTCCTAGGTAATTTATGGCCATAAAATTAAAATGCCTTAGTTTGAACTAACATCAGGAGGACAGAGGTTTTTAAAGACCTGTATTTATTAGCATAATGTTGTTAAAAGAAAAAGCTATTGGCAAATCACAACTGACAGGATTTATTGGAGCAAAAAATGATTCATGAATTGGGCAGCACTCAGAACTGGAAGAGTTTCACAGAGAGCCCAGCTATGCGACATGGACGACACATTTATATACAGAGTAAAGGAGTAGAAAGAAATTGACTGTTTAATTTTGGGGATCCTGACTTATTTGGGCATGGTCTGATCAGATGCCAGGCTGTGATTGACTGAGACCCTGTACTTCATTTCAAAAATTAGACTCCATAGTGGTATATTATTTGTATTTTGATAAATAAATCTTGCCTGAAGACCAGAGGCAAACCTAAAGCCACTAGAGGTCAGACAATGGTGACATACATCTTTAATCCTAGAAACTGGGAGACAGAGTCAGATGGATCTCTGTGAGTTCAAGGCCACCCTGGGCTACACAAGATCAGTGCAGAAACAAATCCAGATGGTGATGGCTCACACCTTTAATCCCAGTCCGAGAGGGAATATAAAATGGGAGGAGAGAGAGGCTTAGTCTGCTTAGTCTATGGTCACACAGTATTGGTAGAGGTAAGACTTCTCTTGTGGCTTGGCTGCCTTGCTTTTCTGGTTTTTTGGTTTTTGGGTTATTTATCAAAATACAAATAATCAAAGTATCAAAATATACCACTACAGACTCCTTGGTTCCTCCACCTGCAACTTGGCCAAATGAGGTTGCTATTCATTACATAGATCGTCAACAGACTGAGGCAGCCTCGGGCCCAAGACCTCTGCTTATTTTACAGTGTAAACCTGATCTCTTCAATGTTACAAACTTTCCCAAGGTTTCCTTACATACAAATTTAGGGTGCCAATAGCTCCTACCTCAAAGGACTGGTGAGAGGAACATGCATGACTCAAGTCTGCCAGTTAGGTCTGCCATGTGCCAGGTACTCAGGCAAACTGAAGGTGTCATACCCACTCCAGAAGAACCAACGTCAGCCTCTTCCCCACCTCTGCCATGTCACATGTCACTCTGGGATCCCTGCTCTGTCACACATCACTCTGGGATCCCCCCTTTGTCATGTGTCACTCTGGGATCCCTGCTTTGTCACACCACACATCGCTCTGGGATCCCTGCTTTGTCACATGTCAGTCTGGGATCCCTTTGGGAAGCTTTCTCTTGCTCGTTTAGACCAGCAGATGCCAACTGGTGAAGACTGCATTGAGTTTTTAGTGTCTGTATCTGATATCGGCACTTAGAAGAGGACATGTGAGCACAGTGAGCCTCTAGGTCTATGATGAGAGGGATCTTGCTAACTTGGGGACTCTAGCTTTATACCCTCATCCCCACCCTCTATACTCTTGCCCATGTGCTCTTTCTAAGCATAGGTATGCTCCACGCACCTTTCCTAACCTTTCCTGATATTAACCAGGATGAAGGGGGAAGAATCAGGGTCCCGCTTCATCACACTATACACCCTTACACACACTCATGGTGAGATTTTGTCTTCAAAAAAAAAAAAAAAACTCATGAATTTGTTGCCTGGGTTCTTAGTAGATGTGGCAAATGGACACACACCTGAGTAAGCCCAAACTAGCCAGTGACTCTCCTTTCATGGCATGCCCTCCTTAGTAGGCATTTCTGGCATCTAAGATAGATGACTACCGAGTTAATTAGGTACAGTGACTCGCAGAAGTCTCTGAGGCATTTTCTTGATAGTACATAAGACAAGTCTATTAATTATTTCCAACAAGGAATGATTAAATAACATCAGTTTGTAGCCAACTGCAAGTGATGCCAGGCAGGCAGAGCGAGGACCCTTTGGTTCGAGCATCCTTCTTTGTTCTAATGGGAAAAAAGATCCATGAAGACAGAACTACCCCCATGAGGGAGCCGGCAGTGTACTTAAGGAAGACTGAATTCTTACAGGCGAGGGAGTTGAGGATGATGTAGTGCCTGCCGTGTAGTGATTGTAAGTCCCACGGATGGACATGGGGGATGGAGAGCTGGGGAAGATGGGAACCTTTGCAGCCTGCACAAGTCAGAGGTTCTCCTCCTAGCTGGTTTTGTGTGTCGATCATTTACAGTGTCTCCTGGGGCTGTTAGCATGGTCTGTCGAGGCTGCAGCTCCAAAGCTGCAGTTTTTCCTCTCCAGTCTCCCCCCACCCCCCAGTGCCCAGCATTTGCTGGGAACAAGGTGTGGGATTGGGCTTAAGCATTGGCCCCTGTTGGTCTGCTGCCTTCAGAATACAAACACCTGCTACAAGGACCCCTGAGTCATCTGTGCTCCAGGCACCTGCCATGAGAAACAGCCTCAGGCCAGCTGAGTGTGTGTGTGTGTGTATGTGTGTGTGAAGGGGAACAGAAAGAATGGGTTCATTTGGAAAATCTCATGGTGGGGAAGAGAGAAGAGAGGTAAATTTCCACAGTGCACATGGAGTTTATTTCCATACTGAGAAATTATCCCATTTAAAGTATACGAATAATCAGTTTGTAGGATGAGAGACTGTGCACCTGACACCATCCTCCAGCCTCTAAGAAGTCTGTGCCATTGACAGTTATGTGTCCCCTCTCCCACTGACCCCAGTCTCTTGAGACAGCCTGCTGACCCTTTCTTCCTTCTTTCCCTCCTTTCTCTCCCGCTTTCTCTCTCTCCCTCCCTCCCCTCCCCCCATCTTTCTCTTTCTTTCTTTCTTTCTTTCTTTCTTTCTTTCTTTCTTTCTTTCTTTCTTTCTTTCTTTCTTTAGTTTTGTTGTTTTGGTTTTTTGAGACAAGGACTCACTACGTTGTTCTGGCTGTTGTGGAACTCACTGTGTGAACAAGGCTGTCCCACCTCTGCCTCTCAAGTGCTGGGATTAAAGCCGTATGCCAGGGAGCCCAGCTTGGCCTGCCTTTCTCTCTTGTGGTTTCTCACGCACAGACCAGACACTATGTGGCCTTCCCTTATGTCTTCTGTCACTAAGCATATGCTGTCAAGATCCCCACACTATGGCAAGTGGCTTAAACAGCAAAACGGGATTCTGTCGACTAGACATGCTGCCTCTTGGGTACCTCTTCCTCATTCAGTAGGCATTTGAGTGGTTTCCGCCTCTTGACTATCTACCCATACCAGACCACACATACCAATAGTGCAAGATGGCTTCTGTGTCTTTGCCTTCTTGCCCACGTTTCTTATCATTCTCCATGCCTTGGGTCAGTCAGTATACAGTCACTTGGACCAATATAAAGTGGTATCGCATCCCAAAGAGCCTTTATTTCACTGTTGGCATGTTCTATATTTCAGGACATCTCAGAAAAACCCCAGTGTCCCTGCCTCATTTTTCATAGTTACAGCCCTATGAATAAAAGTCTTTGGATGAGCTAGACATAAGTTATCTTCCATTTCCAGCTGACACCGCCTCCCGTATGTGTGACTAGGTTTGCTGAGCACCTTGCCCACTCCTGTGCTAAATGCAGCTGCTCACTCAGGATCAGGGATTGGTCAGCAGAGTGTAGTCTGGGATTTCATCTCTCACTCCTTTTCTGTGGGTGCCTTTGTCTGGGGCATGGCCTATGCAACTCGCAGCTGAATTTGGCTTCTCTAAGGCCAGTAGTTTGGTTCCAGTCTCAGCTGGGCTCATAACTCTTGGGCAAGCAATGTAGCATCCACATGTCTCATTCCCTCATTAGTAAGTAATATCATAATAACATAAAATCCTTATGTTACCTATTTTATGTGTTATTTGTGCATATATGTCTGCGGTGTATGTGTATGGTATATGTGCACATGTGATTTCCAAGATCAGAAGAGAAGCACTGTCCACCTTATTACCTCAAGATAGGGTCTCTCAGCTGGGTGGTGGTAGCGCACGCCTTTAATCCCAGCGCTCGGGAGGCAGAGGCAGGTGGATCTCTGTGAGTCTGAGGTCAGTCTGTTTACAAGAGCTAGTTACAGGACAGGCTCCAAAGCTACAGAGAAGCCCTGTCTCGAAAAACATACAAACAAAAAAGATAGGACCTGTCATTGAACCTGGAGCGGAACAGGAGGCCAGAAAGCGCCACCAATCCTCCATTCCAGACCCCGATGCAGTAGGGTTACAAGTGCATATAACCATGCCTGGCTTGCAGAGGGTGCTGGAAATTTGAACTCAGGTCCTCTTGCTTGTGCAGCAAGTATTCTCATCTGCAGAGCCGTCTTCAAGTGGTATTTTGATGATGAAGTAAAATGAACATTATAAAACAGCTGGTCTAGGAAATGATAAAACATTAAGTTATTTATGAAATATAAATTAATTTTATATCTTGTCCTGCAGTGCTTTGCTCAAATATTCATTCTTTTAGAAGACAGGTTAGTGAGGTCCAGTAGTCTGCAGGTGAAATCAGCTTGATGTTGCAACTCCCATGATTTAATACTTTGTTTTTGTGTTTTTTATAATTTTAATTTTAAAAAGTGATGTGTATGTGTGTGCGTGTGTGTAGACGGAGACTGCTCTTTCGTTTCCCGGCTGCCCAGACCTGAAATAATCACACAGAACCTATATTAATTACAACACTCTTTGGCCAATAGCTTAAGTGCATTTCTAGCTAGTTCTTACATCTTAAATTAACCCATTTCTATTATTCTGTGTATTACCACAAGACTGTGGCTTACCTAGTAAAGTTCCTGTGTCTATCTCCTTCAGTTGTTACACGGCGTCTCTTTGACTCCACCTAGTCTCTATATCTCTTCCAGCCTGACTATATTCTCCCCTGCTACAGCCTGAAGCAGCTTCTTGTATTAACCAATGGTAGTAAAGCATATTCACAACATACAGAAGAGAATCCCACATCAAGTATGTGCACATGAATGTAGGTACCCATGGAGGTCAGAATAGGATGTTGGAACCTCTGGACCTGAAATTACAGATGGTTGTGAGATGACAATCAGTTCTGTGAACTAAATGAGGGTCCTCTGGAAGAATTGCAAGTACTCTTAACTGCTGGGCCATCTCTTCATCTCCTTAAAAAAAAGAGAGAGAAAAAAACCATACCATGAAATAATGTGTGATGTTATGTTTGTGAGTTCTAACGTTTAACATACTTTCCAGTATTCTAATAGGTCCTTTCCTGTAAAAGTTCACCAGCTTGGGCTGTATGACAAGTTCTTCACTTGTCACTGTGCCCACTCTGCCCATCCTATATACAAGCTCCTTTTCACCACACACTGTCTCCACCATGACCTTTGCACACAGAAATCCCTGGACATTCCCTGCCAATAAATCTCCTGGCACTCAATGGGAAGATAGTACCGTTCGGGAGTCAAGGGAACTCAGGGAGGAAGGCCTCCAAAGAACACTACTGCCTAAGTCCTGGGCAGGATGGGCGGCTTCCTTGCCATGCTTTCCACCGAGCTGAGCCATGTCTGCCTTCCAATTGTATCCGAAGTCTAGAAAGACATGGTACATGAGCTCTGATATGTGGGCTGAACTTCCAAGGTGGATATTCTTTGTGTTTGTGGTGTGTGTGTGTGTGTGTGTGTGTATGTGTGTGGTGTGTGCACACACAAGAGCATATTATGTGTGTATGAGTATGTGTGTGGTATGTGTGTGTGGAAGAGCATATTTTGTGTGAGTGCATGTGTGTGCAGGAGCATATTGTGTGTGTGCACTACTCCGCACACATGCACACGCTCATGCATTCATATGCACAAGGGCCATAATGTCGGGTGTCTCCCTGTATGACTCGCCACCTTATATTTTGAGACCATTTCTCTCCGTAGAGCCAGACTGACTGGCCAGGAAAGACCCTAGATTTCCTGTCCCTGTCTCCCCACACTGGAATTATATGCGTGAGTCTTTGGAGCCCAGGTTTTTATATAGGCGTTGGGAATCCCAGCTCAGACGCTCACCCTTGTACAGCTTCCCCATCGAGCCATCTCTTCCCAGAAGCACATCCTCAAGCATTCTCTGCTGCTCTCTTGAGAGGGAGCTTGGCCTGAATACAACTGGTCCAATCCAAAGCCCTTTGGCAGATGCCGTCCACACCTTACAATGGCCTTGCTTTCAGCCACACACTGTAGAATTCCTACACAGGGCTACACTGACAGGAAGCCAAGATTTATTTTGAATTTTAATAAGAGAAGCAGTCCTGATTCAGCCTGCTTGATTCTGTTACTTTGGGACATTTTCAAGGAAATTTTCTCCTTATTTTTCAAATATTCATGTTTATGTTGGATTTCTCAAGCAGAAATGGGTGCCTTGGCTCCACCATTGAGCTTTGGTCAAAGACTGATGGAATTAGCTGTGCGAATAATTGATGACGTGCAATTTTTGGAGTTTGTTTCTGTGAGCTGTGTGTGTCAGAGAAGGGGGAGAGGAAAAGGAGAGGAGGGAGAAGAAGGAAGAGGAGAGGTGAGTTGATGGATGGAGAGAGATTGGTTTATCTTTTTTTTTTCAACAGACAGGGAAACTTTTTTTCAAGAAATTGACATTGCCGATAAAGGATTTGCAACTAATAATAACCCTTAAATTTTCTATCAAAAAAAGAAGTAAAAGAGAAAAATAAATCATTTGAGGATATAGTAGGGTCCCCTCTCCCCCCAAGCTAACAACCTATGGAGTAGGAAACATGATATCACAGCTGCATTTCCAGGCAGTAGCTGCCTGTGCTCACTCTTACGTCATACTCTTCTTTGGAAACTTCAAAGGCGTGGATTATAAATTCCTGAAGCATAGCATTGCATTTCACCCTTGTGTGTCTGTGATCCTCTCGATAAGGTCAGGCTTCGTGATGGAGAATGAGCAGAACTGAGCCTTGGGAACCACTCGCAGTGCAGGGCTGTGACTTGTTTACCAACTCCAGGTGCAAACGATAGGGAGTTTTCATAATCAGTGTTCTTCTGTTACAACTGGGAAAGAGGGACAAGAGGGTGGGAGGAGCCGCCAGCTGGTTTTTTGAGCACTTAAGTGTTTTGTTATGTTTCGCGTAGACTTTATTCTTCCTCAGAAGAGAGTCTTTACTGTAACCAAGTCCATCCCCAATGCTGCAGTAACAGGGTTGTAACCCCAGGAGGATAAATGTATTAGTTACTTTTCTTTGCCAAGAAGAGATACCATGACCAAGTCAAGTTGTAGAAGAAAGCATTTATTAGGGGCTTACGAGCCCAGAGCACCAATATGGCATGGCGGGCAGGCATGGTGCTGGAGCAGAAGCCGAGAGCTCACATCTTCAGACAACGACTATAGTACAGAGATGGAGAGGGAGACAGAGGAAGACCAACGAGAGCTCACATCTTCAGACAACGACTATAGTACAGAGATGGAGAGGGAGACAGAGGAAGACTGAAAATGACATTAGCTTTGGGGACCTCAAAGCTGTCTCCCAGTGTTACACTTCCTTTAACAAGGCCACACCTTCTGATTCTTCCCAAATGGTTCCCCCAACTGAGGATCCAAGTTTTCAAACGTATGAACCTCTGGTGGGCCATTCTCATTCAAACCACCAGTGTGTATTCTTTATGCAGTTACCATTGACAAGGTCTCCCAAGGCACCTTTCTCCTCTCTTTTAGAGAACCGGTTGTTGTCACACCTAAAGTGGCTGGCCACTGTATTAATTATGGTACACCCAATGATGCTGTATCTTTTATGTGCTCAGTCATTCAGTGGGCGTCATGGGCTTTGTCCAAAGAGAACAAGATAGGAGTGATTGTTCATGCGCGTCTTATGAGCCAGTCTAGAACTGTCGCATGGTGGGCTTGGGAAGCGCCTGAAGCATGAGAGTAGCCACAGTTCGTGAGAACTTTGCTGTTTCTAAGCTGATGCTGTGACTGTCCTGCCAGTGTGTTGTGGAAACTTAAGGGACGACTTAAAACCCAGAGCCTGATCTTTCCCCGACACCCGTGACACCCATGGCCGTTTTAAATAATAAACATTTAAAGTGCAAAGAGAAAGTATGCATTTGCATTAGGCTTCAAGCCACAGCGAAATTGCCTGCCTCCTCAGCAGTGCCTCCACAACACCTAAGATTGCCTCTTCAAACTGTAACTCCTCCCATCGCTGGAACTCACTTCCTGCATTTTATCTCGTTTATCCACCCCGATATGAACTTTTCTGACAAAGTCTCTTCTTTTTGCTTAGTCAGATCCAACTCCTCACAGGGCAACAGAAGTTTCTTATCTACCAGTGGGGTGGGGCTCTCCTTGCTCAAGACAGTCACACTCCGAAATTGTCATATTCTTTGCCTATTAGCGAAGTCCACGGGGATGGCAAACACTTGTGACTTTTTTGCAAATTTTTTTTTCAAATAATGATTTATTCCATTGGGTAAACTTTGGAAGCCCGAATGTACTTTGCTATAGGAAGAGGCCTTTCCTCTGGGTTGGAGATTGTTGGGGAGGAGGGCAGAGGGGGAGTCTGTTGACTCAGCTCCAGGTAAGAAAAGAGTGAATGAAGAGACTGGGGAAGGTCTCAGTTTGATTAGATCCCCCACTTGGAGATCAGGTCTAGACTCCATGCCATATCTGCTCAAAGTGAATTCATTTTCATAAAAAGGAAAAAAAAAGATATAGTTGTTAAAAGACCCCAACATGTAGGCTGTGTGACATTTTTCTATCAGAGAACAATTTGGATGTCTTAGTACCGTCTCCAGCAAAGAATCTATCATCAGTTTGGCTTCTTGTGTGTAGCCAACTTTGCAGTTCCAGTTCTCCTTGTTGCCAGTTCTCCATCTCCTTTCCCTGCATGGGTGACGTTGCTGCGTGCAAAGGGGAAATGTATGGCATCTCCAGCTGTCAGCGCGCCTGCTCAGGTCAGCTGTTTCTGTAGGTCTCCCCATTATGGTCATGTCCCCTTTACTTATATTATCGCTCCTCCCTCTCTTGGAGTGGTCTCCGGAAGCTTGGCCCAGTGCTTGACTGTGGATCTCTGCATCTGCTTCCATCAGTTGCTGGATGAAGGTTCTATGATGACAAGGCAGTAGATACTATTAGCAGAGTTCCAGCTGAAGGCCTGACTCCAGAGTCCCCGCAGACCAGAAGGGGAAGGAATCTGAGCTCAGAAAGGAGTTTATTTAGTGTGGTCACCCTGGGAAGACACAGGGGCTAATGACATGAGTTCAGCCTTTAGGTTTTGCAGCTACTCCAGGATTATATAGGGGATGGGAAGAGGGGGGGGGGAGAGGGGAGCAAAAGCCAATGTGGTCAAATAGTCATGGGCAGCGGCAGCAAGTGATCTGGGTGATTCGTGTCTCTTTCCTTGTTCCTGCCTGAAACAAAGGCTCACTGTTCCTGGTACTCGAAATAATCTGGGGCTGGGAGTATAGAGTCTGTCTACTCAGGCAGAGAACAGGCCAGGGAAGCAAAGTGGAGCCAGATGAGTCTAAGATGATGATGATGGGTCCACTTTCGTGTTTGGGACAGCAATTGTAGACTATTAGACGCTGCTCCAGTAGCCTAGAACAGGATATTGTAAAAGCTGATGGCAATCATTTAATCATGACAGCCCTATAAATCTTGAAAATATCTAAGTGCATGTCCTGGTGGCTTCTTTTAGCCTTAGGTTAAGGAGAAGTGATTAGGTAAATTTAGAGTTAATTAACGTGTATTGCCAGTTTTTTAGATGAACACTCCTTAAATAATAAACATGTCTATATACACAATTCAGAAGAAATCCAACCCAAAGTTTAAAGTATCAAATAAAATGTGCAGTATGCGAAGGCAGAGAGATCTGGCTTTAGTTTCCCAGCGATGTCCACAGGCCCAGATGAAGGGCCATGCTCTTAGCAAAAGCGCTTTCTAAAGAAGTCCCGGTTGTGACTGCATGGTCTTTTCACATGCTGTGCTCCCTCTGAAACCTCCCAAGGCCAACTACACCCCTCCTGCTAATCCACATCTCTAGATCATGCGGAAACAGAGTAAGTGGCATTCGTGGGAGTGTTTGTTTCTTTGGTTAAATTGTGATTTCATACAGGGCAGGAGGTTGCTTGTAACTCTGTACATTCATCCAGTGATTTATTACATGGGAGCTATTGAGCCGAGCAGTAAAAATAACAAGGGAAAGAAAGCAGATGTGGCTACTGCAGCCATGAGATCTAGAGTCTAGTTGGAGACAGACAGTGAAATAATTACAATTCAATTACCTGCTTGTTACTAACCAAGTGACTGACATTTAGAAAGTACTCAATACTTATTTATTGAGTTTGATCACAGACTATTCAATAGTTCATGTTGTCTCTTTTGGAGGCTAGTCCAACTTCACATGGTAGGAGGCTCCAGAGTCCTGAAAAGTTAAGCCTTTTTTAAAAGTTTTTGTGGGGTTACTAATACCTCATCAACCAAAGGAAACCATATGGCTAAACTCGAGGTCCATGGAGAGGGAGGTGATGTTCGTAACTGAAGGAGGCATGATTGGTTAGAAGCCAAACCACTGCCAATCTGCCATACTATTTTCAAATGTGGGTTATGTTGTAAAAATGTTAAGGTTAGCTAAGGAATTTAAGCAATGATCAGTCGAGTCCAAGAATAAGTTTCTCGCTGCAAATGCACACTCAAGAAACCAGGATATGATTGAGACATTTTTGTGGAAAAAGATGGTGTGCTTCACAACAGCAATGGAGGCAAGCTCTGGGTCTTACTCTCTTCACAAAGGGCTCTGATGAGAGAGAGGAGTGCTTTGTGCTCTTAACAAGAGGACAGTGTTCTCTTGTGAAGCTTGTATTAAGGATGATTGACTGTTTCTCCCCCAACTTCCAGAGGAGACGATTCTGAATCGAATGGCTGTCCTTTGACAACAATACCTGATATAAATTATGGAATCAGTCAATAACCAATACTTCTCATTTCGTTATAGTAAATGAGTTTCTAGATTGGGCTCAGAGGACAAACCTATAATTAGAACTGAGACTGCAGTAAAGAAACAAAGCTTTAAGAGTAGGCGTAAATTGCAGGCATCTCATTAGGTCAGTTTAACTGGAGATGCATGAGATTAAGAGATGTGCTAAAGATCTCAACAGAGTCAGGCCAATGTGTGAGTCTAGTAGAGAGATCATCTGGTCAGATGCATTTCTATAATTACATATTCTGATCCAAGAGTTAATGCAAAGAACCAATCGAATTAATACCAAAAATGGAACGACTCCACATGAGGACCCTGAGGCATCCTCCACCACCACTAAGAAATTTGCAGGTCTCATTCCGGGTTTTGTCTCATGAGAACCTTGTATGAGCGAATGCACAACGTACAAGAAAGTATCAGAAGTGTCCAGAATGTAGATTC
Source organism: Ondatra zibethicus (assembly GCA_004026605.1). Lineage (NCBI taxonomy): Eukaryota > Metazoa > Chordata > Mammalia > Rodentia > Cricetidae > Ondatra > Ondatra zibethicus. Next base: position 83,090 of record PVIU01003353.1, on the reverse strand, counting down.
ACCGTGGTAGGGGTACTTGCTTGCCTTCAAGACCATCAGCATTCCCAGCACACATGCAGGTATGCAGGAAGAGGAGATGGTGCACAGCTGCCCAGCCCTTCTGGGTCTCTCCATGTAATGGTGATAGCAAAAACCACAGGGAAGATTTGAAGGGCTGATAAGAGTGGAGAGCGGCTGCCAAGCACAGGCACCCCCCGCCCGCCTGCCCAGATACTTGCAAAAGCAAGCCAAAGTCCCCCCCCAAAGCATTTGGGAATATTCCTCCCGGAAGATTTGGCCACTCCCATTGGACACTCTTTCCTGCTCCTTGAGCCTCGTAAGTGTAATAGCAGGTGACCTCTATTGTCCCAGTACTCCACAAGCACAGTTTCTTTTGACTGAGCTGACTGAATTTTTGTAATTGTAACATTTTTGGTAATTAGATGCAATTTTATGGACTTCTTTCCGTCTGTGATGTGTACGCCGGCCAAGGAAAGAAGCAGAGAGTGATTCAGAACTCAAAACGAAGGTTTCTCCTTAAATGTGCAAATTTCCTGCCTGTTCATTAAGTTGAACTTTGCAGGTATCCATCTTCTTGTCCCTAGCGTTCATGGCGCTCATTTAGCATCATCCGAGAAATGTCTTCTCTATCAAACTGAACAGTGAAGGACACTCAGAAGCGCCAGTGGAAGGAAACATCCAAAAACTGTGCCTCTGTCTCCTTTTGCAAGTGGCTGCTTTAGTAGATGATCGTGGGAAAGTGACGGTGCTGTAAATGACAGAGATGAAGACATTAGATAGATCAGAATGAATGAATATTTAGAAGTGCAGGGTGTCACACAGGCAAACCCCTGGATATCTGTCACCACTGTATGGCCCTGGCTTCACAAGGTGGGATGTAGACAGGAAAGAAACTGTGGGTAGCACTCAGGGTTGCTGCTGCCAGGTACACCCAAGGAAACTTTGGACTAAAGAACTTGCTCAAAGTCGCTCTTTCAAATGCACTGAACCACTTAGAGTAACAAAGCCATAGAGGACACCAGCATCTCATGGTCTTCAATCATCCAGGAAGTTTATTTCTTTGCTATACTTTTTTCTTATTTAACTTTGCAAATGAGACAAAAATCCATAGACTTCCCTCTAGTTTTAGAAGACAATCAAAAGAACTACTTTCTAATGATAAAAATACTTAATATTTTCGTCCCAACTGTTTATTAATGGACAGGCATGTTATTAATTATCTACACTTGCATTGCAGAGAGTCCCAGGTGGACTTATTAGCTATTTTTATCTTCCTATAGCTCGCATTAGACACAAAACTGCAGTAACTGGAAGCGGGGAAGGGAAAAGCATAAAGTTGAGATTTAGCCCAGTGTCTGAGAGAAGACAGGTTATGAATGAATAATTAGAAGAGCACAAAGATGTTATTTCAGACTTGTGACTGGGAGGAGCTTTGTACCCAAGGGTCACACACTGAGAGGAAATGGGATTCTTAAATGGGTCCTCTGTGTTTCCTTTTTAAGAATGGAGGAAAGGCATCCAGAGGGTAGGAGTGGTATTGGTGATGGGAGAATAGATATATATTTGGTAGAGGGCATGGCATGGGCACACTGATGGTCAGAGGCCAGTGAGTCTCAGTCCTGGGTTCTGGAAGCCTTTGTGGTAATCTTGAATAGGACAGGGAGCTGATTAAAACTGAAATAATTAGTGAAGATATAAGGTAGCTGTATTACATCGCAAGAGCAAACAAGAATGAGACGGCTAGAAAACTGCCTACGCTTTCAAAATAGTGTGTGCACCAGTGAAGCTGGGACCCATGTTAGCAGCATAAGTTACTGAAACTTTCAATGTTCTCTTTCTGTTCCGAATACACATTACTATTCTGAACATATTTCATAGTAAATCATGGCAAAATCTAGTAGTGATTAAATTTTTTGGAGAACTTTGTACACAGTGTCTACATCAGCCACGCCTCTTCCTCCCCCTGCAACTCCTCTTTTGTTCTTCCCACTCCCTCCCAAATTTATGACCTCTTCTTTAATTACCATTGACACACACACACACACACACACACACACACACACACACACGGTTTAGCATTGCCTGTATGTGCATGGGATGACTACATGGAATTAGACAGACTTCCCACACACCCTTCCATGATGGTCCTCGAGTCTCTGGTATGTGGGTTGAATTGCAGATGTATCCAGTGGGGCTAGGCTCCCCAGTGTCATGTATTTTCTGAATTTTGACCAGTTGTGGATCTTTGTGGTGGTTTCTATGTGTTGTAGAAAAAGGCTTCTTTGATGAAGGGTGAGAGAGAGAGAGAGCTTCACTTGTCTGGGGTATAAGGGTCAGAGCACATCATAGAAGTTGTATTAGTTTAGGACAGTGGCAATAGTAGATTCTCCTCTTGTATCTATAACCTCTCCGGCTATGGGTAAGTAGCTAGGTTTACAGTACCAGGCATGAATTTCTTATTGTTCAGGTATTAAGTCTGTTAGACCCCCAACTCTGGGATATTAACCTCTCAGGTGTGCACCCCAAAGACCACCAAGAACCACACTAATTGTTGCCGCTAGCGACTATCACAAGCTATATTTATAGGGAAGAAACACAAGCATAGCATAGGGATAGTGAGGTATACAGTGACTTTGTACAGAAGCAAATTCTATACATCAGTAAAGGGTCATCTGGAGTTCAGCCAACTCTAGTTCCTATAGTTCCTGGGAAAGGAGACCACCCGATGTTCCGACACAGGATATCAGTGGGGACACCTGGACCCTGTGGTTAGGCCAGTCTTGCATAGATAAGCAGTTACTTTCAACTTTATCTTGTTTGTCAAGAAGGGGGTTTTATCCTGTTCATCAAGACAGGGGTGGTTTCATCCTGTTTGTCTGGAAGGGGGCTTAAGTGTAAAAGTTTAAGGCCTAGCAGAGGAATTTAACATAAGTATTTTGTATTTTTTTTAACTCTTCAAGTCCAATTGTTGGTTACCCCAAAGATGAAAGTGTCACTATTGCACCATTGGTTTTTATCTTGCTGTGCTGGTCATTGTTGTAGTTTGTAGGCTTCACAGATGGATAGGGCCAATTGCTCTTTTCCCTAGTACAAGAGCCCAGTCCTCATGGAGGAGGCCATTTTCTAAAGCATTTTTAGCCCATAAGTTAGTAAAGATACAGACTTAATAACTTATATTAAGTTATGAAAACCTAGTCTTTAAGGTGTGAAGTCGCTAGCACCGTGGTATTATGGAAAACTTTAAAATGGGGATTAGTTAAGTGAGTTTGAATGACTCTCAAAGTTCTGTGGACTGTGCATAACAGGAATAAATTCAGACTTGACGAGTCTTGGCTGTGGCTGCCCTTGCTTTGCTATGTTTAACTATGAAGTGGAAATTCTGGAAAGTCACCAAGTACAATTTTATTCATTGAGGAAAGTCTGTTCCTATTCAGCATAGCATTGGCTCTCAAGGGCTAACACTATGTCAGTGTTTGATGAGAATTTCAGTTAACTCCACATTCAGTTAACCAGCCCACCTGGTCTCTAGCCCATCTGAGTGAACAGACATTTATCAAAGACTGTGTAATGTATGTAACGCGTGCTCAGGTAGTCACGACTGCCAGCTCAAGGAGAGACCATGCCCTGGTTGGTTTGGTGTGTCAGCTTGACACAACCTAGAGTCATTAGAAAGGAAAGCGCCTCAGCTGAGGAACGGCCTCCTTTAGATCCAGCTGTAAGGCATCGTCTCAATTAGTGATCAATGGGGGAGGGCCCAGCCCATGGTGGGTGGTGCCATCCATGGTCTGCTGGTCCTGGGTTCTATAAGAAAGCAGGCTAAGCAAGCCAGGACAAGCATGCCAGTAAGCAGCACCCTCCATGGCCTCTGTATCAGCTCCTGCCATCAGGTTCCTGCCCTGTTTGAGTTCCTGTTCCGACTTCCAGCAATGGTGGAATATGATTTGGAAGTATAAACTAAATAAGCCCTTTCCTCCCCAGTTTGCTTTTTGGTCACATGAATAGAAAGCCTAGCTAGGACAGACCACCAACGGGACACAGCTCTCCAGGCTTGGCTGGGGTCACGCAGGCAACCTTTTTACCTGCTTTCATCTTTCAGGCCACAGGAAGCCCTTTAAATCACTTGACACAGGTATTTGCAAAGGTTCCTGGGAGCCACTAGAATCCCCAGTCCTTATTCTAAACCGGAGGTTTCCAGCCTTCCTAATGCTGTGACCCTTTAATACAGTTCCTCATGTGGTGGTGACCCCCAATCATAAAATTATTTTCGTTGCTACTTTATAACTGCAGTTTTGCCACTGTTATGGAAATATCTGTGTTTCCTGATGGTTTTAGGCAACCCTATGAAAGGGTCATGACCCACAGGTTGAGAACCACTGCCATAAACTGTCTCAGTCAGTGAATCCAAGTACAGGGGATAGATATCAGCATTTTTAAAAAGTTCTACAAAGAATTACAATACGCAGCCATTTGAAAGCCACATATTATAATAAATGCAATTATGCAGGGACTTAAGCGTTCCTTTGGTGTTGATTCTTCAATTATACAAGCCCCTAAAAAGTCCTATAGTCAAAGACCATTGAAGTCTTGACCTAAACCAAGACATGGTCTGCCTCAAAGGCTTTTCCTACCCTCCCCCACCTTTCCAGCAGGGGATAAACTATTAAACTTGTAGCTGTCATCTGGTGGTGGTTACTGCTGCGCTCGGGAGTTGGAAGGCCTTCTGTTTATTTGGCATGTTCCACATGGGCCTGTCAGGCTCTGGGGGGTTGTGGCATTTGCAGAACTTACAAGGCAGAAACATAAAAATACATAATTCATAGAGGGAAATATTTTGGAGGCTCCTTCACTTTTGTAAATTGGCCATAAAATGGAAACCACAGACATAACATTCATATACCCACATTAGCCATACTTGAAGAATTATTTGAGGTGGCAACAATGAAGGCTTTTGGTGGATACTTCTCTACAGGGCACCCAAAGCAAGAGTCTGAATTCATAACTTGTGCATAGAGGTTAATAGGATCCTTCAAGTGAGGGATGCAGATTCTCTGCCTGACAATTGGCCAACACCTATTGGTGAAAATGGGATTTGTGGGTTAGTGTCTCTTCACAGTCATTTAGTGTCTCATTTGAAGAGATTTGCTTGTCTCTTCAAGGACATGACGGGTTTTATAAACATTCCCTTATAAATTACTGTTTCTTGATTGTCTCTTTTTTTCAGTGGAAGACTTTCATAATACCCCAGGCAGCCAGGCATGTCACTGATAAGGGTTTTGTAGGGGAAGGAGCAATGTGGAAGTTCATCCTGCTACTTCCTCTCATTAGTTGTGTTGACAATGGGGTCACATTTGTTCCTTAAAATGAGTTCTGAGGAGGGAGGAAATGTCTAGCCCACTTTTGTCAGCTCCTCTTAGGCAGTCAGGTAACCTCTGAGTAGTGTTACCTAGTGACCGTGGCAGGCAGCTGCTGAAAAGCAGCATGCTTAATGAGGTTTGCTACATGCAAGACCCAAGAAAGGAAAATGAGGTTTGCTACACGTAAGACCCAAGAAAGGAAAATGAGGTTCGCTACATGCAAGACCCAAGAAAGGAAATATCCTGTTTCCTTCTGCCACAGAAATCAAGCCAGAAGCTCCCTTTGCCTTTTGATTTGATGGTACAGCACAGAGGTCCTGGGGATCAGAAAAGCTGAGAGCTGGGTTTCAGTTGTTTATGTGACTTCTGAGTTTCGTGACCTTGGAAATGGCAATTGATCCCTCTGGGCTTCATTTCATTCATCTAAATATAATCCCACTCTCTCACAGGAAGTTTTGAGAGACTGCAGTGACAAAGAGAATGTAGAGTTCTAACCAAATGAAACAGATTGGACTGTAGCGGGTGACAGTTCTGGGTCATGGGCTGGACTGCCTGCATTATTAACCTCGAACTCCACTGTCCTAGGGACGATGTGGTCTGTGAAGAAGAGGACAGTGCACGGGGGAGTGATATAGAGGATAATATTGTTACTTAAGCCGTTTGATTACATAAGCTCTTACAGAAATGCACAGCTAGATTAAAAGACGATGAGGCTATTGGATGTGCCGTTGTTAATCACTGTGAATGAGGATTAGAAAGGTTAGCCCCAGGCAGTTATTGACTGTTGAGAGAGGGAATATCATTTCTTTTCCAGGGATGAGCGCCCTGATAGATAGATCATCACATCCCAAGTGGTCAGCCCAAAACATGTGTACACAGGAGCAGCACAAATTGTACTCAGTGAATTTATATGTATGTGTAAACATATGTATGTGCATATATGTAATGATGATAATTAAAGAAGAGGTCTTGAAATTGAGAGGGAGTGGAAGAAATATGGGAGGGGTTGGGGAAGGGAAAGGAAGGGAAAGAACAATGCAAAAGCAGTGCTCCAGTATGAAATTCTTAAAAAATGAATTAGAATTCTTTAGCAGAGCACAGGAGCCAAGACAGGATCAGCTCTCTGTGAAGTCTAGACCCTTTCCATCGTCTTTCCAAACAATACCCTTCAAACAATGGGGAGGCTGATTTTTTAAAGCAGAGTTACAGAAGCGAGTCTGTGTTTCTCCCTAGAGCAGTTATGAATCAATTTCTTACTGTTCACTTTAACAGTATCCAAAACTAACATGTCGATTTAGCCTGCCTCACTGGCCCATTGCCAGCGCCTCTCCTAGGCTGTTTAGAAAACAATTTGAACTGGAGAGCGGTTTGTGTGTGATGGTGTATCATAATGTCTTTGAAGGCCACAATGTGATTTGGGAAACCTATGGGATGATGCATTCCCCAGTCCCCATTATATGGCTCAATATCAGTGTTAGATGGAAATAGTCTCAATGGGAATGTTGTATTTTATCTTTGTTTTGAGAACTTTTCCTGGGTGAGGGGAACAAATATATGTTCATCCCTGTGACTGACCACAGAGGGGATTTCACCCAAGTCTAGCCTTGTAAAACTATGAGTTCAATCCAGATTACTTACAGGATCTCAGACAACTTATGGGCAGCTACATCACTTAGGAAAAAACAAATCTCCCTGACAAAGGTTAACTGTCTATACATCCTGGGGGCGGGGGGGGGGGGAAGAAAGGCCTTGTGATGCCTCCTCCTCCCCCAGCAAAGGTTGTTGGCTTAAAACTCCTACAGGAAGAGACAGGACCCCTGAGACCTTTTCCTTAGTAGCCCATAACTACATATAATCCTGGGAAGGGTTAGGGCCTTGCGAGACCTCTCTTCTAACAACCTTGAACTGCCTATGAGTCCCTATGGGGAGGGGTGCATGTGGAACCACATGAGCCCCTCCTCCATGATGAAAAGTTAACAGGCCCTATCTTGTTCAGAGATAGCTCCAGAGGATGTGATCAAGATGCATAGAGGACAGTGTCCTAAGATACCTTCCTTTTCAGTTCAAGGATTTTTGATCTTACATAAATGTCTCTTATAATCGATAATATTTATGATTGTCTTAGTTAGGGTTCTATTGCTATGAAGAGACACCATCACCACAGCAGCTTTTATAAAGGAAAATATTTAATTGTTTGGCTTATAGTTCAGAGGTTCAGTCCACTATCACCATGGTGGGACGTGGTGACATGCAGGTTGACATGGTGCTGGAGAGGTAATTGAGAGTTCTACATCTTGTGTAGGCAACAGGAAGTGAACTGACTCACCGGGTATGGCTTGAGCATATACGAAACCTCAAAGCCCGCCTCCACAGTGACACACTTCCTCCAACAAGAGCACACCTCCTAATGATGTCATTCCCTTTGGGGGCCATTTTCTTTCAAGCCACCACAATGACTATTATTTGAGACCTCCCACAACACTAATGAAAGACTTGCACTAATAGTTTTAAAGACCTATTCCTCACTAACTTAAAGGCACCTATTAGCAAAAGGAAGCAGTACAGTCGTCAGTGTGTTCCATATCAGGTTTCTGAGCAATTCAGGAGAAGGAATGTTTTCCCCTAAGGTCTCTAGCAAGTGCCCCCCTTCTCCCTTTAGCCCTTCTTAGACATGCCTGCAGCCCTGCACTATGACTGTCTCTATCTTTACAACAATAACTGAAATAAAAGAAAGGTGTCTTAGGACACTGTCCTCTGCTCATAACTTGATCATAGTCCTCTGGAGCTGCAAGTAAGTGTGACCCCCTAGCTTCTATGTTATAGATGCAGATGTAGCCATTCTCTTTCTTCAGTGATTACTATTGTATTACAAGATGGGGTTTATAGGGAAAGGACAATTTTCAAGTAATTTCTTTCCTTTTATGTTTTACAGTTATTTATTATGTGTGTGAGAGAAGGTACCCATGCCATATGTGTGGCGGTCAGAGGACAGGTTTTGGGAGGTCACTGGGCTCAGACTCAAGTTGCCAGGCTCACAAGCAACTATCTTGGTCTGCTGAACCATCTCACCAGCCTCGGGCAATTGGACTACATGTTTATATGGGCAGCTGTAACGGTTGTAGTCAGTACCAGCCCTGGTTATACTGGAAGACCAAGTAATCAACACTATATTAACTCTTTCATACTAATCTTGATCACCTAGGCCAACCTTCTTGGCTCATACTCATACCTGCAAGCATGACTGATCTCTCTAAATATCTGTGTTGCCATAGTTACCAGAGAACAGACTTTGGGGGAGGGTACACACTGATAATATTCTAAGTAAAGACCTATTGCTGTGATGATCTTTTTTACCCTGGTAACTTTTGTTTGTATTTTCTTAGAAAGATCATTGGTATTTAAAATTTTTCTTAATTTCACATTTTAGCGGAATCACTCTGTTAGCATTAAGTAGCTTATTAAATTTATCAAGAGTGGCCAAGACACAGTCAGCATTTGCTAATGCTCTTTGTATATTCTAGGCAGCTTGAAGACATATCACAGAAGGCCAGAAGACTGGCCCTAGGGATGGCTATCAGAGAATAATAGGAATGGGAAGAATTGTATCACAATAGCTTGGGACTGGTTACTAAGTAGCTAATGGAGATACTATGGCTGTTTCTAAGTTCATACCTGTAGGCTATTTCCAAACAGTACCTTACCCTGTAGGCACAGAGGTAATGTTTTGAGTATGTTTGTCTTTGGCTTTTGTGCGGTGCTCTGTCATCCTCCTTTGGGCTTTTCTTACAACCTTCCGTCATGGGAAGATGCTGAATGAAAGGAACTTCTGCCTATTGTCATCAGTTAGTGCACAGTGCTAATCATTCAAGATGGAAATGAGGACTCAATTGGGGGTATAAATATTTAATCATAGATGCTTTGTATAATGCTTCTATAGTCAATCCAGGTCATTATCACTGGGTGGTTAGGAAAGAAAAAGAAGTCAGAGAAAGCCTTATTTGAAAACGGTGAAGTTATAAATATCTCTGCAGATGATGTCATCTTATATGTAGAACTCCCCAAGTAAAGATGGAGGAAATCATTAGTGTTGTTAGTATTTGCTACATTCGTTAATGAGTTAACAAGATGACACAGGATTCAAGATCAATATGCAAAAATCAGTTGTATTCCTGGTAATGGACCATCCAAAAATAAAATGAAGGAAATAATTCCCCCCTTAAAGCATCAAAAAGAATAAATTGAGACTATAAAGGTTTCCCACTGAACATTATGAGATAGAAGTGAAATGAATTAAAGAAAGAAAGCAGTAGAAAAGCAATGTGTGTTCATGAGTGGAAGACAATATTGTTAAAATAGGAATCATCCCCTAACTGTTAAACGGAATTGCTAATAAAATTTCAATTACCTGGAGTTTTTTTTTTATTTTTTGGCAAAAAGAAGATAATAAAATTTCTTTGGACATTTCCTTTTGGAATTTAAGGGACCCGTAATGACTGAAATCTGTTCTTGTGCAATCAAGGAACAAAGCTGAAGGAACTCACCTGTCCTAATTTCAAAACTTCTTTCAAAGTTATCCTAATGAAAACTGTTAGGTGATGCCCAGGACGGACACAGATGGACAGCACAGAAGACTGTCAGTAAGGCTGACAGATGAAGAAAGAGCAAGCCGTTCACTAAACATTGCTGGGACCATCTGAAGGCCACCTGCAAATGTACAAAACTAGGCCTGATCCAATGCGATACAAAGAATGAACTTAGAGTGGATCAAAGGTTTAAATTGTTAGGACTGAACTGTAAAACTCTGAGAAGAAAGTAGGTCCGCACCTTATGGATTGTCTTAGAAAGATCTCAGAGCACAAATAGTCAAAATAAAATGGGCTCCAACCAAAGCACAAAACTTTTAGACTTCTCAGGAACCTGTTATGAAAGCAAAAAGACAGTCCTGAGAATAATTTTAAAAAAAAAACATTTGCAGTTCATTTCTCTATAAATAAAGAAATGAATACAATGTCCTATAAATTCTTCATAAAGCTCAACTTGACAATGTAAAAACTTTAAAAATACATTTCCACAAATAAAATAGAAAGTGACTAAAACACACACACACACACACACACACACACAAAGATGGTCAACCTTATTAGTCACTGGGGAAATGTAAGTCAAAACCACAATGGGATATAACTTCACACCCACTGGGATGTTTATAATAAAAAATAAAAACACAGAAACAGGCAGTAACCAAGGTTGGCAAGGATGTGGGGAACTGGAACGCTCATATGTTGCTGATGGGAGTATAGAGCAGCGCAGCTGTATTGAAAACAGTTTGGCATGAAACACTAGATGCTGAGCTGTTGTAGGTCCAGAAGCTCTACTTCTAGGTATGCATGCATATAAGGGCATCTTAAACTCGTCCACACAAAATCAGGTACACACCTCCTCATAGCCGTGTTACTATGGGAACATGATCCGTGTGTCCATCAGCTGAGGTACCAGAACCCAGTTTGTTCATGCAAGGCAATGGTGCCCAGCCATGTAAGAGGATGGAGTATTGAGTCATCATTCTACAGCGCCGCAGATGCTGGAAAATGTTCTGCTAAGTCAAAGTCAGACATAAAAGACACGTGTTTTGTCTCATTGACCTGATTTTTCCAGAGCCCTCTGGGAATCCCATGAAGTAGAAAGTACACAAACTGTTCCAGGAGGTTGGGCTAATGTGGAGAGTGAAACGATGGCCAGCGGAAATGAGATTCCTCTGCTGGTGATGACAAGTCCCTGGATCTTGATGGTGGTGATGCTCTTATAATGGGGGAATCTACTAAAAGAAATTCCTTAAATTTTATAATGAATTCCTGTTTATAAGTTTGATTTTTTATGATATACATCATTTTTGCTATGGTTGTTTGAGGCAAGGTCTCAGTATGTCTTAGTAGGTCTCAGTATGGTTGTTTGAGGCAAGGTCTCAGTATGTATCTCTTGCTGTCCTGGAACTTGCTCTGTGGGCCAGGCTGGCCGGGAACGCAGAGATCTACCTGCCTCTGCATCCCAAGTGCTGGAATTAAAGGCATGTGCCACCACACACAATCTCTACATCAGTCTTCAATGTCATTGTCTTCTTTCATTAAGCTGATAAAGCATTCCTTGCAAAAAAAATTTTTTTTTTTTTTTTTACTAAAGCACATACTCCAGTGCCATGCTTTTGAGGCCAACTCATGATCAGTCCTTATAGACTTCATGAAACTTGATCAGTTTCAAGTCTGACTGAGTGCGGGCAGGTCAGCTCTCTCTCTGAAAATATGATGAGGGGCTCTGTGTGCACAGTAGCTCCTTGCTTCTGCGCTTCTGTCCACATGACGGAGACCCTTCTCATTTACATGTCCAACATTCCGTGTTGTCACATAGTTGGGAGGACTCACATTTTCACCCACGGTTCATGCCGCTTCTCTCGCTCTCTTCTCCTTCCAGGTCCTTCCTTTCCCCAGCCAGGTGGTGTACAACAGAGTCGGCAAGTGTGGCAGCCGCACCGTGGTCTTGCTCCTGAGAATCTTGTCAGAGAAGCACGGGTTCAATTTGGTCACGTCAGACATTCACAACAGAACCAGGCTGACTAAAAATGAACAAGTAAGTTGACGTCCCCACTGTTAAATCACGCCATTAGTGGGCGCCTTACAGGATATCCTTTGTGATAAATGTCCAATTGTATGCTGTATTTGTCTCAGAGTGTAGAAGGAAATTTAAGGTAAGATTTGTGCAGGAAATCTGAGACCCAAGAAGTCTTCATAAGTGTTTACTTCTGTCAGGTCTGATGGACTGTGCATATTAGCCATGGTCTATTTTGCTAAGATAGATTAACAAGATGGAGAACCTCAAAATCTTTAAACCACTGAGTTAGAAAAATAATACTAACACCTTTGGAGTCCAACGAAAACTTTTTTTCTTTTAGCATTTCTTCCTTTGCATTTCCTCATCTATATCCTAAGTCTTCACAGCAAAGAGCTATCCTTCTTGTGAAGGAAATCTGGAAATCTCATAAAAAACTCAGAAGATCCTGGCTTCCAAAGCAGCATTTGTTATATCCAGTGGGAGCAAAACCAATCTCCTACTCTGCAGGGTCTTTTTGCACTAGAATAGCCACACACAGAGACAGTACTGGTGGCTGCCTGAATGTTCTGCAAGCTTGTCCTGCTTTGAAAACCCCGGAGCTGCTGGTATAAGAGACTTGGGTAGTGTAGTCTCAGCGGTCTCTCTGCAAGACAAAGTTTGATGTCAGCCTGGTTATCAGTTTCTCTTGCGATAAAATATCCCAAGGAAAGCAACTTAAAAGGGACAAGGGGGTGTAGCTCGAGAGATGGCTCAGAGGCACTGGCTGCTCTTGCAGAGGTCCTGAGTTCAATTCTCAGCAACCACATGGTGGCTCCCAACCATCTATAATGAGATCTGGCGCCCTCTTCTGGCCTGCAGGCACACATGCAGGCCGGACACTGTATACATAAATAAAAGGGAGGAGGGTGCACCACTAGCTGGGGACCAAGTGTTCAAACACATGAGACTAGGGGGAACATTTCACATTCAAACCACAACCTGGCGTCCAAACAAAACTTGCTTCTATCGTTTTAGAAACTTGCATTACCCCATAAGTGGTACTTACTGTCAAGCTGAGATCATCGTACCGAAATGTCAGTGTGCATCCATCCATTCCTCAGACTTCATCTTTCCCTTGGAGGCCCACAGGACCTGTAGACAGAGGGGTGTCGTTCCCAATTTAAAGTAACTCAAAAGGCTGTTTTAAGGGCCTATAGCAAATTCTCTATAGAAAAAAAAGAAAATGTTTAGGCTGGGGCAGTGGCTCAGTGAGGAAAGAAAGTGTTTGCCCCCTAACCTTAAGGACCTGAGTTCAAATTCCCCTGGCACAAACACAAAAGGCTGAACACACATTAAATGTCTGCAACCCTTATGCTGTGTGTGCTGAGACAGGTGGCTTCCTGGAGCTAGCTGGTCACCCAGTGGGCATCCCGTGTTGCAGTCTAGAGAACTCTAGGTTTACTAAACTCTCAAGAAATAAGGTGGGGGTGGGTAGATGGCTCAGTGGGTGAGAGCATTTGCTTCTGTGCAAGGAATCCCCCGAACCTCTGTAAAAGTCAGCAAGCATTACTGATGCTTGTAGCACCTCTGTGACAAAATGGGGAGCAGAGACAAAAGACTTCTCCACAGCATGAGGGCCAGCTAGCTTGGCATATGCAGCCAAAAAGAAGGAAGGGAGGGAGAGAGGGAGGGAGGAAGGGAGGGAGGGAGGGGAGAAGGGAGGGAGGGAGGGAGGGAGGGAGGGAAGAAAGAAAAATCTAGCAGAGACCCTATCTCAAAATGAGGTATAACATGAGAACCGACTCTTAAGGGTGCCCTTTGACCTCCACAGTTGTCCTCTGACCTCCACATGTGCCATGTCGCGCGCGCGCGCACACACACACACACACACCTGCATTCACACACACAAATGTGCATACACAAACACAGTTTTTAAAATAATAAGGTGGAGAGCAGTAGAGAAAGACTGAAGTTGGACGCCCTGGCCTCCATAAGCATGTTCATATGCATGCAAATACAATTTGAACACCCATGCATATGCACATACTAAGCATGTTCATACATACATACATACATATATACATAAGCATGTTCATATGCATGCAAATACAATTTGAACACCCATGCATATGCACATACTAAGAACAAAGAAAGAAAAGTGTGTGTGGCATTTAACGCATGAAGCTGGGTTTGGTGGCACACACCTCAAATCCCAGCATTAGGGAGGCAGGGGTCAGCCCATCTCTATGGATTGTAGGCCAGCCAGAATTACAAGGTGACACCCTGTCTGGAGAGAGAGAGAGATGGGGGGCGGGTATCATGGTTCTACATAAACTGTTTTAAACTGCTTAATAGTGATGGAATTTCCTTTTTTCCCTTACTTTGACTGATTAGGATCTTTTTAGTACCCAGAAGAAAATGACTATAAATAAATAGTCTCTGTTTTACGATTTTATTATGGTCATTAAACTTTACCTTTCTTTTGTATCCAATTCTTAGGGCCTGCTTAGCAGATTATATTTAAATGTTCCTATGTGTGCATGCTATGCATAATTTCCAGGCATCTTGTTAGATCTAGGTGCTCACTGGTGAAGGCGTACAGACAGCCCAGAGAACACAGAGAGGGGACTGAAGGACCAGACCTTGGAGTGTTCAGCACATCCTGGGGGAAAGAACACAAAACTCTGACATTGAGTGCACTGTATGAGTCTGAATAGATAAACCCACCTTGTTCCCTGTTCTAAATATCAGAAATGAAAACATAGCTATAACCGTGAATGAAATAATTTAAATAAAAAGGTAGCAAAACTATACGGACGGTGACTAGGTGGTGAGGTCTAGGAAGGACTAAAGACAACAACGTCATCCTTCCCCTCTGAAGGGGAAGCTCTCATCTGTCTGGAATGGTTGGCTTGTCAGGAAGCCAGGGAACAGGCGAGACAATCTTTTTAGGTTCTTTCCACCACCATGATTCTGTGATATATTTATATGACTTCTAGCATATTCCATGTATTGTGGTTCTGATTCCTGTGGTCAGTGTGGCCTAGACTGTATCTCATCACTTATTGCAGATTCCTATTAAATTATAAGATGAGTGTTTTTAAAAAGTAGCTAAAGCAAAGGTAAAGACTTGGAAGGAAAAACAGATACACACGTCTGAACTCCATGGCTTCCCTGGAGTCGGCTTACCTGGCTCTTGCACGCGAAAGAATGGCCAAGAAGCAGAATGACAAAGGCCAGAGCTGGTCTAGCTCCCTGATGTTCCAAGAGACTTGTCCTTGTTCCGTATGATCCCTTTTACCAACGTTTGAAAGTACATACGACGGCAGAGAAAGAAATATTATTTTAACTTAACGTATTCAGGAAATAATTTGTGGTATTAATAGCTTCTCTTTTTGGTAATTTATTAAAGGGAAAAGGGCAGTGTGATTTAGAAGACTAGTTAAAATTTTATAGTCATTGGCTCTCACCCTTACAGCAGAACTCTGAAAATCGTTCCCATGGAAACATTGTTCTCTCTAAATAATGAAAATAATTGTTTTGCTCCAGGTAGTGTAGGAGTTAAACAGTTTCTTGTGTGCTGGGCCAGGATTCTTTTTACATTTTTTTTCCATGAGAAAACGTGTTCCATGATCCAAACTGCTGATTTACAAATGAACTTCAAAACTGCATCCATTTATAGGCCGGAGATTACCTATCTTATTTCATTCACCCACAAGGCATTTCCCTGGACCAGGATTAAATGAACGCATGCATTTCCCCCTAAGTGGTAGTTGTCCTCATACACACACATTTGCAAACACACATCTGCACATTCACAGGTAAGGGTTGAAACTTTCTAGCCTAAGGGATTATTAAGCAAGAAAGGAGCATGAAGACACCAAATGTTACGACGCCTGTAAAAGCCCTACTACGTCTGCTCTCCTAGAAATAGACACACCTTTGAAATTTATGCTTTGAATAATCTCTCCTCCACAGAAGAACTTGCAACAGCTGCTGGTCAAGTGTTGGACTTTTGCGCTGTATAACAGAAACTCACAAAGATACTGTTTCATCTATAGCCTTGATATAGAATTCAGTTGCGGGGGAGGGGGGCGTGGTTTATAGGATCTCTTGCAAAGTGCGGGTTTCTATCTAGTATGAGTGAAGGCAAGGAGTGACGGCCAAGAATCTTCAGCACCTGCTTGCTCGTCCCAATGTGACTTCAGTACTGTGCTCTCAACACAGCGAAGGTCAGGGTGCCACAAGCCGAGTGGAGACTGCTCTTATTCTAATTGGAGGAAGTCACCAACTAGATCCTCAAAGACTGGCAAAAGCAAAGAACTTTACTATTCATTTTCTGTTGGCGATCCCAAGGGCGTATGAAACAAACGGGAAGCAGTACCTATGTGTGAATTGTTTTCCCTGATGATGTCATTTAACCATTTGGGACCAAAAATATACCAATGAGTCAGTGTCATTCCCTGTTTTCTGGGTGAGAAACTGAGATAATTTGTCACCTTCCAGAAATAATTACACTGAACCGAGTATGGCGGGTGGAGTGGACCTGGGCTCTTCTAAATCCAAAGGTGTTCCCACAAGGCAACAGTTGATCTCCAGTAGAGCTTTTGGAAGCCTACAGTCCCAGTGCCCTTCTGCTGTAGATTCTGGGAAGAAGTCCAGAAAATTCCTTTTCCAAAAAAAAGAAAAATTAAGTGGCACAGGCAGTTTTTCTATGATGCAGTAGCCAGGCTGAGGAAGCCCTGTCAGAGTCCCCATGTCGGCATGTTCCCAAAATGTGTGCCTCATGATTCCAAGTTCCTCCCATCAGTGTATAAGGGATAGTGCATGGCTCATAATCTGGGGAGTCCTCTGTGCCTTAACATTTAGGAGATTTGCAGTGATTATTCCTATTTTAAAGATTGACAGTCTTAAGATGTATACTGTATGTGCATGCTTTGTGTGTCTGTGTGCATGTTCACATGTGTGCAGGCACACTTTTGTGCATGTGCTGATGACTGTGAGTGTGTGTGTGTTCATGTAAATGTGCCCATGTGTAAGCATGTGCCTGTGACCATGTTGGGGGTGGGGAGAACTTGACACTGGTACTCTTCCTCCATCAGTCTTCACTCTGTTTGCTGAGGAGGAGTTTCTCTCTAAACCCAGAGCTTCCCAGTTCACCTGCTTGCCCTGGGAATCCCATGTCTGCACCTCCTGAGGCCTGCGATTACAGATAGATTATCAGGCCTGCCCCATTTATGAAGGCCACATGTCTAAATTCTAGTCCTCACACTTAAGACATCAAGCATATTTCTATCTATCTATCTATCTATCTATCTATCTATCTATCTATCTATCTATCTATCTATCTATCATGTATCTATCTATCCATCTACCTACCTACCTATTCCTACATATACACATATGCATGCATATTGTATGCATATACATATATACATACATCTATGCACATATATTTTAGACATCAAATTTCGGCTAGATTTTCCAGTCTTAGCTTGTCAGGGGATTTTTATGTGTGCTGTACGTCCTTTGGATACCACAGAATTTATCCATCATAACTTGGGGAGCGCTGGCCTAGTCTACATCCTTCCGTCCATCATAGCAGGAAAGGTTAGCATTTCACTATAAACCTCACACCAGCTCTGACTCTGTCCAATAGCCACCCAAATAACCTAAGTCTTGCAAACCATTCAGAGGGTGGGAGAGAAGGCAGTCCTATGCCCATGTGCCTCAGACCTCATTGGCCTCCTAGTATGGAGCAGCACAACGTGCTGTGATTGGACACGGGTTATGCCTCTGTCTCTTTGCTTTCCCTCTCCTCAAAGTCTACGCACGTCTACGTCTGAGATCACACCATAAAACAATGAGACTTAAAACAATGATAATAACCACCGGTCCTTCAGGGAAGTCCTCAAAGCCACAGAAATGCCTCTGGGGCTTCCCCAGTGCTTGGTCCTCGGTTTCATCACCTGATTCTTCCTGTGCTTATTCACTTAGTTTAATGGATGTTAGTTGAGGATCCGCTGCTAATGGTGGGCACTGGGCCCCATGCTCATTGCTTGCTGTTCCTGCTGCCACCGACTTCTGATCTTTGAAGCAATTTCATTATGGCGGTTTGGGCACCCTGCTTTTTAGGAAGAAATAAACCTGTACAAGAAAAACTGACATAAATATACATAAATCTAAAGGAATGTGGAATAATTATACGTAAAAATAAGTTGGGGCCAAATCCTGGCTAAGTTTGAATGGTGTGTGTAAGAGCTCAAACCCTATTTAGTAGTCAGAGGGGAATCGTTCAAAAGAGTTCTCATGCCAGGTGTGAGAGTCTTCTGGGGAACGTTCTCACCCTCTTTATCTCCTCATCTTACTGCAGAAGTTGGGAAGTAGGTTTGTAAAGAAGCACCCAGGTGTGAGAATATCACTCCCTGGGGTGACCGTATCCCAAACTTCAGTAAAGACTCACTGCATGAAGGGCATGTGCTAAAGACTCCCCTTTATTGTCGCAAATCCCCCAAGTGTTTATAAAGGTTATGAAGTTTTGTTTGTTTGTTGTTTTGAAGCAAACCTTCCTTGTGATGCAGTCCAGGCTGGCCTTGAACTCATGACCCTCCTGTCTCAGCTTCCTAAGTAGCTGGGAGTACAACATGTATGTAATAACATTGCATCCGATGTGTTCTCTTCTGCTTGTCTCCTTCCGCATGCTATTCCAGGGACCTTCCCCTAGAAATAGTTGGAAAAGGCCTTTCAGAACAACCCTCAAGGCCTCCTGCCTTCCCAAGAAGACAGTGTCTATTGTCTCAAAAGTGCTACTCCAAGCTGACTCTGGAATCAGAGCAATGATAAGCTCGATCAGCCCATGGGGATGGGTTTCACATTGTCTTAGGGTCCTTAGACAAAAGCAGAGTCCTCTAATGCAAACCTGAAGGAAATAAAAGACAAAGGACAAAAGCCATATGACCTGTAAAAAAAAAAGAAAAGAAAAAAGTTTCTCCTCTCCTTAGGATACTATTCATTAATTTTCTATATCTACTTCAGACCCAGACTCTTTGCCAGGCTCGTGTTACTGCTCCCCCTGGTGGACTTCTTCCTCACTGCAGGCCTGTGCTTCCGTGGTTACTGTAGCCCTGAGCTAAAGGAAGAAAGAGGACTGTGCTGGGGCTCTTCCTGTACCCCAAGAAGAGGGCAGGTAACCTGAGACCTTCAGTCATCCTTTCCAGCCTCTAAGGAACAAGGACCTGTAGATGCCCCTCTGGGCTGTTTGCTTCGAAGTGCTAATAAGCACACATCCTTTCTTGGATTTAAGATGCGTTGCAAAATTGCAGGGCATCTAGTAGCTGAAGAGTTCCGACCAAAGCAGGGTTGGATAACCCCTCCAACTGACAAGCTGGCAAGCATTTCCTGAAGACTGCAGGAGCAGAGGCATCTTCAGAGCTGCAGAAGAAAGTCTGCGCTCTCCCACCCTGCCCTGAGCGGGGAAGCAAACCGTTGGACACTGCTTCCTAGCCTTGCCTCTTGTGTAGTACGTGTGTTGGATTTTTGTCTCTTTCTTCCTTTTTAAACCTTGGGTCCATTTCAGTCCATCAACGTAGGTAGGTTTTTCTTCCTTTAGATGCATTTCATGGCATACTTACCCCTTTTCTAAGTATTAGAAACCTACTCTTGTTCTTGTTCGTAGATACTGTTTGTCCACTTGGGAAACTTTAGAAAATATTCTTTCTATTCTCTATTCTTTTTTTTCTCTCTCTCCCCATCCCCCTCTCCTCTCCTTTCTCCCCTCCGTGTGTGTGTGTGTGTGTGTGTGTGTGTGTGTGTGTGTGTGTGTGTGTGTGTGTGTGTGTTGAAAAGACAAGGCCACATGCAGGCTGGCCATGCTCTCCGCCATTGAGCCCACACTCAGACCCTTAATCCTTACATTTCTTAGTGGGTTTTGTCTGCACTGTGCTCATTATCCTAGCTGTGGATCTAGGAGATATGGTGTCTGGTCTTCTTTTCCTGGCTTTCTATGGCCAGATGGCCACCAAGCTCCTCACCTCCATCTTCCTAGCAGCCCTCTCTGCAGTTCTTCACCCTTCTAACTGCTAAGAGTTCCCAGACCTCTTGCTTCAACATCTGCTCTGGGTCATGTTAGAACACAGTTTGCAAAACCCAACACCAGGGCTTCCTCTAATCCCTCAACACCTGCTGCCACTCCCATCTTCCTAGCTTCCTGCCCAGTTCTTCTGGGCTGGGCCGGATCTCAGGATTTCATCCCTGCTAGTCAAGTGCTCTAACCTTGGCCTCTAATCTTCATTTTTCTTTACATCTTTCACCCATACCTCAGAAATGAAGTAAGTTAGAGTGAATCTTTTCTGGCGTCAAATCCCCACAGAGTCTCCCTCAGGATCCCTCGCGTGGTCGGCCGTGCTTTACAGCTGTTCTCTGCTTACCTGCTTTCTTGCTCGCCCCACCCCAGTTGTTCTAAAGTCCTCTCTGACACAGTGGTAAAACACTTTGACCAAAAGCAACTTGGGGCTTACGGCTTATTTGACTTACGCGTCCAGGTTCATCATTAAGGAAAATCGGGGTAGGAGCCTGAAACAGAAACCTGGAGGACCAGAGCGCAGGATCACCCACCCGCCTGCTCCAAGCAGGCTTATGCTTAGCTAGCTTTCTTACACACTTCAGGACTACCTAAGGATGGTGGTGTTGCGGCAATTAGTAATCAAGATGACCTTCCACAGATGTGCTAAATATGGCCTAGGCGTTCCTCTCAGTGGACTCTAGGCAGGGTCAAGCTGACAGTTAAATCTAGTGACAAGACCCAACGTCTGGTACAGAGAATTGATTGTCACAGCTTCTTAAACTCGAGCCATCTGTGTTTGTTTCTTACCTTCGCTTCTCACTGCATCCACAATGACCCTTTCATACTGTGAATCCGTGCACAGCACAGAGGACACCCCTAAGGAGAAGTGCCATCTGCATTTGCGGGTAGGCTGGACACATCACCCGTGTGCCTTCCACGCATGGTCTATCACTGGATCTCACTTTCCCTCAGTCTATCTCACCTCCAACACTCTGAGCTTTTTGAGAGAGAGGACCCAATATTTTTTCTTTTAGCCACACGCCAAATGGTATGTGGCCTGAGATTGAAATCACGGATGTTAAAGAAAAACAGGATCCAGGAAGTGGGATTCAGAAAGTTGTATTGGAAGAGAGGGATATTTTAGCTGGGAGAAATGAAGGGAGGAAGGGAGGACTTGAAAATTCTGGGGGGGGGGGGCAAAGAAAAACCACAAGTATTCCAGAAGGAGGAAGCTTGTTCCTAAGCTTCATCCTGGTCAGGCTTTGGTGTGTGTGGGATCTGGGAGGAACAGGGAGGGGTCTGGTTTGATGGGATATCGAGAGTACTGTAGTCCCAGGATGCATCGGGGTGGTCAGAGGGGAACTGGATGAGACCCAAGAGTGTGTTTCTGGGTCTGGTGGGCCCAGCAACACCACTGGGACATTTTTTAGTCTTCCCACCCACTGTGCTCGTGTGCTTATCTCCTGTGCAAGAGAGGAGGCAATGACTGTTGAGTGGACACAAGCGGTGGATTCAGGAAGAAGCCATAAGTGGCCCCATATGTGCCAGGAACAGCAGGGGTGTAGTCTTTGGTGACGTCGGGTAGTGTCATTGCTGCCATGATGGTACCAGTGCAAGTACAATCAAGGCTTCCAATGACCGCAGGAGGACTGGGACCTGGGCAGTAGGAGTCCAGAAGGTCATTGCTTGTCACTAGAAATGGGTCAAGTGTTAGCATTTGTGAAGGTCAAATGGTACTTGAACAAGAAGTGTTCGGCCTGTGCATATTATGTAAGTGATTTTACATCTGGGGACAATGACAAAACACATAAGGGAAGAATGCCTTCTGCCCTCATTCCCCTAATGTGATCAGTAAGGGTGCTGGTATCTTGAGTGTGTTTAAGGATAAGTCTAGAAAGACTTCTGCACTGTCACTGCTAATCCATTTTTCCTTGAGAAACAGACAGCTTTACGACTATGCCACTGTTCTCAGAAGTCTGGCTGTTACCTTCTGCCTTCAGAGGCAGCATATTGACATGTGTTCCGAGGGCGTGCTAGCCTGTCGAACAGGGGAAAGAGTCGGTGTCTTCCAATTTGCTTCTTCAGGGCTACCAGGGCCATTCTTATAGGACTTTCATGCACACAGAGAACTATCTGAATTAAAATAATCTAGAGATAAAAGCATAAATTGTCTTTATCTTAAACACACAGATTAGGTGGGGACTGGAGAGTTGGCTCAGCAGCTAAGAGCACTGGCTGCTCTTCCAGAGGACCTGGGATCAATTCCCAGCACCCACATGGCAGCTCGCAACTGTCTGTAACTCCAGTTCCAGGTGATCTGACAACCTCACACAGACATACATGCAGGCAAAACACCAATGCACATAAAATAAAGTAAAATTTAAAACACACACACAGACAAGAGTTTTTTTTCTAAGCAGTCATCCGCTGAGACAAATTAGCAATGCTTTTATGCTTATGCCTATACATGGGCAATCCATCATAGCTCAGAATTAACCATGTGCCCAAGCAGGAAGCTAGATTCCAGAAGCAAGGGCGTGCGGCAAGGGCTTAGAAGGGAAACTGGAGATAAACAGGGTCCAATTTCCTTTGCACTGAAGCCCAAGGAGGGTCCAGGTCCAGATTCGCCATGATCTCCCTAGAGTCTCTCAACTAATAGAAATCCCAGGTTTAGAAGCTAGGTCATTTAACTATTAAATTCAACTTGATTTTTCTGATTATTAACTAAGTTATAATAATTATTCCAATTATTATTAGTTAATGCTTACAATAATTTGTCCTATTATTATAAGTTAGTGGGTTTAGACTGATCGTCTGGGTCTATAAAGGGTCATGCGCTTGATGCTCCTTTATAGATAATAAATTCTTCACATGAATAATGATCAAGCATATACACATGGGGCAGGCCCTATTAGACCCTTGGGAACAGGATAGCCCAGGGCTTGTTATGTTGGAGAAGGTGTGGAGTCTAAGTTCACTCTTGTCATTGCTACAGTGCTTAAGATGTGGATGGCTATTTTTCTTTCTAGTTTTCAGCTTCCTCTAGTTCATAGAATCTGAAATACTCCATCTCTGACATTCATCTCCAGGAACAGTCTTCAAAATGCATATTTTTTTAAAAGAAAAATATCACCATGTCCATTTTGGTGGGACCAACTGGAAACTCTAGAGAAAGAATTCAGGATGTAAGGGAGGCTTAAGAATGCCTGGAATTTCTAGCTCATTTCACTAAACGTTTTCTGTATCGTGACAGGTCCTAGGAAACCATAAAAGTCAGTTTAGACGAACATGAGTTGCGTTTTGCCTTACTGATAACCACAAATAAATAATTCACACGACCACCCACCAAAGGATTCCATGACTTCCAGAGGCCTTTGAGTTCCCCGTGAAATGCATTCCTTATACATTTGTATAATCAGGGAGGAAAATAATAAGGGGTGCTTATTTTATTACCACTGTAAATGCTACAATACTAGCTTGGAATATTTCTGTAAGCTCAGTCGTGTCCCAGAAATATAAGAAGATGATTAACTCCTTTTCCTGGTAGACTTTAAATGAGGCGATTAAAGTATTCCCTCTCTGGCATTTCATTCAGTACTGCAAAATGTCTGTTTCTCCAGTTGAAACTCCTCAGTCTGGGGCTGAGGAGATGGCTCAGTGGGGACAAGTACTGACTGTCCAGGTGAGGTCCTGAGTTCGAGGGCCCAGACCCCACGCCAGAGCCGTCTATATGGATCAGCACCTGTGAATCCCAAGGATCCTGCGACAAAACGGGAGGTGGAGGCAGGAGAATTCTTAGAACTCATAACCATATACAGCTTGGCATGGAGGAAAAATGGCCCAGAAACCCTTTCTTCAAGAGGGTGTAAGATAAGGACTCACACCCAAGGTTGTACTCTCAACAACATGAGCGCTCTCCCCCACCCACCCATACACATACACACTTAAAAAATAACCAATTGCATAGTTTTTCTAGCAATAATCAGCTGAATTGGTTATGGGGATGTCACTCTGGAGAGAAAGCTGATTTATTCATCAAAGAACCTTGTGAGAGATTCTCTCTTTGCACCAAGTTCGGCTGTTTGGTCCTGGCCCAGAAGAAATAAGTGGGACTGGAAGGAGGAGGCCAGAGAATCTTTAGTTTAGTGTGGCTTGGACGTTAGTTTCTGCACTTGCTAACCCTGTCTTTCTTTTAATAGATGGAGCTGATTAAGAATATCAGCACTGCCGAACAGCCCTATTTATTCACGAGACATGTTCACTTCCTCAACTTCTCAAGGTGAGTCTCTCTCTAGCTTTGTGGTCATTTCCTGTCTTCTGAATCTTTATGCTCCGTATAAGGAGCAAGCAATGCTCACAGTCTATCTGAATTGACATCCCAGAGCCTTCACCCTTGAAAGACAACGATGTGGTCAATCTAGTTAGCTTTGCTACAGAGAAATCAAAGTTTGAACCATCTGAAGTTTTCTAAAAACATGGAGTTATTTTTGATGAGAAGACATCCAATGGCATAGTATTTTAACAGGGGGAAAGAGATGATTTTTGTATTGAAACAAAGAGACAAGAAATGATAATTTGACGTCCATTTTTCTGCAGTGTGAGCCTGCTTAGAACTCTAGGGACAACACAGCAGTAGGGTAATAAATGTTTCTTCTGCTCCAAAGACCTCATGCTAACCCCTACCTAACTTATTTTGTCTTTAACCTAAACATTCCAAGTCTTATATATTTGACAATGGTGAGATACTTTTGATCTGTTTGTCTGTTTGTTCTTTGACTTCTGAACCCTTTTATAATAAGAGTGTAGATTTTCAAATTCAAATATGGGGCCTTCTTTAGATTAAACTGAAACTTTGAGTTCTGTGTGTCCTTTCTCTCAGTGGCCCATGGACACTCACTACAGTGTTATTGCTCCTTACACTGGTAGCCCTTACATTCCTGCTGTGCCTACCGGCTCTGCCATGTCCTCACCATTGGCATCTGTCAGCCAATAGCTCACTGGGTCCAGAGACAGATCCTTTGGCAAGCCTAGGGCTCCTGAGACCTCAGCCGCCCGTCTCACAGCATGGTCTGAACCTTAGGATAACAATTCCATCAATGGATCCAAAGAACTTACCAAGGTGCTTCATCCACATGCAGTGGGCACCAGTTGCCAGTTGGTGCTGACCCAATCGCCGCTGTGGAGAAACTCTGCTGCCCAGCCTGATACCTGACAACCCATTGGGCTTGGTGTGGGTTTTAGCCTTTAAAGGACTCCCTGCTGCCCAGGAGGTCCAGGGCCAATTAAGTATAATGGAGGAATGAGATTCGGCAAAGGTACATTACTAAGCAAAGGAGTTCCCACATTCTATTTCAAAGTGAGATTCCCAGGCCTGAAGTTCCCCAGGACTGCTTGACAAGCCAGAGTTCTATGGGACAAGAACTAGAACCCTTGAAAGGGTCAACGGTAACAGGACCAGGCCCTGGCCCAGCTGGCTGTTTTTCAACATGGCTCATTGCTGGGTTGGCTAGCATGTGCACCCTGCTTCTTCCCTCTGGAAGCCATGTCATTAGTCATAATGAGGCCGCTGGGATTCGTTAGATGTTCTGGGCCCTGTGTTTGATGGTTTGTAAAGAGAGAACCTTGTCTGGTCTTGTCTGGTTTTGGCTGTTCTAGTGACTTCCTTCTGTGCCACCCTTGACACCTTCAAACATCAGTCATTAACTCTTCTTTCTTTCTAGGTTAGATCTTTACATCCAAACTGCAATACAACAAATCTTAATAATGATCTCAGGCCAGTTCAAAACTCTAATGAGAAGCCAAAACTGGTATCTTAATTGGATCAGCAGCACCCAGCATGGTGGCTGTATTTTATCTTAACCTCTACCATCAAATACAGGAGTGGAATCTTGATTGCTTTAATTGTAGATGGAAAAAAAGCCTTTTAGAAGATACCACATCTGCAGAAACCAGTGGAGCCCTGTCAGGACCCCTAAACCTTGCAGCTCACCTTCCTACTGCCCAGCATGAGGGCAAGCCATGTGGCCTTTTGGGGAAGGCTATTTTCTCAACTTTAGAAAAGGGGCAGTTCCTTCCCCCTCCCACCTGGTACGGATGGTTGGACCATGAGGAAATGCTCTCTGAGAGAGGGACGTTACAGGAACTCATGGTGGCTCTTAGTGCATCTCTATGGCAGTCCTGGAGCTGACTGGTCCACAGTGATCCTCCAGCAGGAACAGATAGGCGCACAGACAGGCTGTCTCCTCTCCCCTCTGCTCATCTCGGATCACATTGGTGAAGCCTCCTCACTCAGCCGTCTCTATGCCATGATAGCTGGGACTTCACTGGTGAACTCGGAATGTTCCCCTTGTCTTTGGAATCCTTGAAGTGTTCTTCCACTGCAGACGCGTGTAGTCAAGAGTGATGGATATAGGGAGAGGAGCCACAAGGCTTCCCCTAGGGGAGATGGAGGGCAGCGGGCTCCTCCTGGTTGTGCTGAGGAATGAGAGACCAGCCAGCTCTGGAGCAATGAGAGAAAAGAACATTCCCAGTCCAGGAACAGCAGGAGGGAAAGCAGACCAAGGAGCTAGAGGGATGCACTAAGTTCAGACTAGAGGAGGGACCTGGCTGGAGACAGAATGGCTGTGCATGGCTGTGCATGCCTGCCGAGGCTGGCTCAGTGGAGCATCATCCCCTCTGTTTTTCTCTTCTTGTAGCCCAGGACCAGGGCCTTAGCTCTAAAATGTGTAGAAACATGAGGAGAATTACAAGATGAACATGATTCCTTGGCAGGACCACTGTTAAACTCAGAAGCAGAGGACTAAGAATGAGTTTGCCTTCTTTATCAGAAGTATATCTTTATTTATGGAAATCTTCCGTCTAAGTAACAAACTGTGACTCCACAGAGACAGTCCCCCCCCCAGAAAAACACAAGGAGTAAGGAGAGCAACTGAGCTGGGAATTGTTAGAGACCTTGAAATCTGAGCTCTCTGTTTGAATTCTAAGCATAAATACTACTGAACTGCTCTAGAGAAAGCTGCCCTTACAACCAGCAAATGCTGCTGGTGTGAGAAACCAGACGAAGAGGCCAGACTAGAGTGCTGTCTTTGTTGATATTTCTGAACTTTTATGCATTGTTAACTTGTAAGCAATGTCTTTGCTGCTGAACAGACTGTCAGAATCAGGCTGGACCCCGCCCTGCCCCCAACCCTGTCCCTTTCTCTCACATTTGTATTCAAAATATGCATACTGTGAAGTCTGGAAGGACCTGCGTTCATAGCGGGTTCTTGTTTTTTTTTTTTTTTCTCTGTTTATCTTTCTTCTTTAAGAATGGCATTCCTATCTGACATGGAGTCAAGAGCAGCAACGTAAACACTGTCCCGTGAGCTCTTGGCTGTTCGCTAGTGAGCTGACGTCCTGTACCCGTGGCTTCAACTCCTAGGTTTTTGTTCATTTTTCCTCTGAGTCCAGAGGAACCTTTTGGCCATTTGCAGTCCTGTTCACCCACCAGTAGGTGTTTCTGCAGTCACTCTGGAGCCGGCTTCCTGCCAGAGTCCTGCCAGCTCAGCAGAGAGCTCAGGTTTGGTCTGGATTTGCAGGGTTTTTCCTAGGGTGTTCTTTGATACCTATTTTGAACTCCTTGGAAATTTGGGCCAGGCAAATGTTTATTCCTCTGGATGAAGGGAGAACTGAATCCAAAGCATCTTGACCTAGAAAGTGCTGCTCTGTGTTGGGATGTCGAAGATGGGCCTTTCGTGTTTGTGTGTTATAGCTTTGTATGTTTTCCATTGATTACTGAAGTAACTTTAGGATGTGTGTGTGTATAGATGTATACATATACATCATATACATACATACATACATACATGTGTGTGAGTGTGTGTGTACAGATATATACATGTACATGCATACATATGTATGTGTCTGTGTGTATAGATATATAGATAATACGTATTTTTTGTTAAATCTCAACTCCTCAACAGCAGCAGCCTGTCTGGAGTGTGTCTTAGACCGTGTTCTAGAACGACAGCAACACCCTCAGTTCTGCTTGTGTTGACCTTTCCCACCCTTTGTTGTTTGTCTTCTAAGCTTCTGTGGGGACCAGAGGATAATATTCTGACCTGGTCTAGAGTCTCTCACACTCCTCAGTTGCGTTCTCCTAGCTGTGGAAACTTTCTAAAATACATTAGAACTTGAGGCCGTTGAAGCGGTCAAGTAAACCATAGGGGCTCTCATGCTACAAATGCCAAACCATCTTCTCTTAACCTTTTTGTTTTGGTTTTGGTTTTAGTTTTTTGAGACAGGGTTCCCATGTGTAGCCCCAGCCATCCTGCAAGTAGCTTTGTAGACCAGGCTGGCCTTGAACTCACAGATTCACTTGCCTGTGCCTCCCAAATGCTGAGATTAAAGGCATGTGGCACCACCACCTGGCTCCCTTAACCCTTCCTATTCCTCCTTTTTACCTGGGCTTCTACCTGACACCCCCAACTGTTGTTCCTACTTCTGTTTCCACAGATCAAGTAGTAGCCACAATTCCAACACTGACTTGTGAAAGAAAGGTAGAAAGAGAACAAAGGAACACAGGGGCTCAGCCTCCAGGGTGGTTGTGTGGTGCCAACTGAGACATTTGACACTTTCTCAAGTCAAGTCCTAATTACTATGGGGACAGAGCCTGAAGCCAGCTGCCCTTGAAAGCATCCTTTTCAACAGAGCAAGCCAGATCACAGCACTTCCACAATTCCCATCTTTTTTCTAGATGTTGACTTTGCTCTTATCCTCACAAGCAGTGGGATCCCTTTTGATCTGCGCCCTTTAAAAATGATCCAGAAGCTTCAGTCTTCGAAAATACAAATTAAAAATGGATGCAGGATGTTTAACACTGTCTCTACCTACCTACCCAGACCTAGAGGTTGAAGTTCAAGAGGAGAGCTTTATTGTGAGCTCTCCCCATTGATATCTGCTGAATTTGTCTTCCTTGGGTAGCAGCCTTCCTCAGCATTGCACTATAGGGAGAGGAAGCCTCTGTGGCCATGAGCGCATTAACAGTAGTAGCCCATCAAGGACACACATAGTTTGAGTTTTCCCTCAGTTTACCTCATAAATTTCCTTCTTTCTTTTTTCTTCCTTCTTTTCTTCTTCCTTCCTTCCTTTCTTGCTTTCTTTCTTTCTTCCTTTCTTTTCTGTTGTTTTTCTCCCCATATCATTTTATCTTCCTCTATGAGCAGGACCCCTGATGTCATTGACCTAGTCACTCCTTGTCTTTCCTTCAGGCCATTTTCATCGCCTTCCCACAAGTGTTGTGTCCACTTCTCTCCCCTCAGTGCAAGCCAGAGAGCAGAGTCTGCTGGCGTGCACAGCCAGCCTTGACATCTTCATGCCTGTATCTTTGTGTCTAGTGAGATGCTGTGTTTTGGTTGATATGGTTGAGATGTTCTGTTGGTCGGCGTTGGTGATTGGTCCTTACGCAAAGGTGGTTAAAGTGCTGGGTTCTATATACTGGCTGTGTGTTCTTCATCTTCCTGTCCCGTGGATTATTGCTGTAGTTTCTGTTTTGTCATCATTATGAGCCCAGTTTGTTAAGCGGATAAACGCAGGGTTTGCATTTAAGCGGGTCAGCTGGTGACAGGCATGGCTAACACCTAGGACTAGAGTAGCTGCCTGTCCTGTAGCACAGATGTCCTCTTGCCTACATCTACGAACGGACAAGATTCATTTTAGCAGGGCTAACCTCACTTAGGTGTAACCTGTCTTCCTATATGACAGTACTGGGGAATCCAGAATAGCAGGTCTGTGTCCTGGGGACTGAAATTTACTGTTGGAGAATTCTTCCTTTGTGTTCCTTTAGAATCTTCTTGCTTGTGCGTGCGCGTGCACATGTGCACATCCACGCGTGTTTGTGTGTGTGATGACAACCTTGGATATCATTTCTCAGATGTGTTTTGTTTGTGATAGGGACTCTCTGACAGATAAGTTCCAGGGTCCTCCTTTCCCTACCTCATTTCACTGTCGCTGGCATTACGAGTACACGCCTCCAGCTTTCTACATGGGGATCAAATTCAGCTCCTCTTGAAAAGCAAGTGCTCTATTGGCTGAACCATGTCCCCAGTCTTTAGTGCCTTCTTACTGAGTATCTTTAAAAATATCGTGGGCTCCACCATGTATGAAATAATACAAAAAAAAAACCATATTGGTGGCTCGTCATATCTACTTTGCCCTGACAGTACAACCCTTTGATATACTGACTGCCACAAGCTGCACAGCCAGGAAGCATGAAGGCATTTGTTTCTGTATTTAGTTACCATCTGTCAAGGGCCTACTGTGTGCTATACACTACTAGATGACATAGTCTATGACCATAGGCGGCACACAGTCTGTTGTGAGAGACAGACATGTCAACACAATAGGAAAGCCAGAGTTCAAGGATGTAGCGTCTGGTGTTAGGTGCTAACGGAATATAAAACCTGGTACACCTGAAGTCTGAGCAGGATCATGAGTTCAGGGCAGCCTCAGTTGGAGGTCAGCCTGAGCTACCTGAGACCCTGACTCCAAAACACCAACGGAACAGTGGCTGAAGTTATATGGTTATGACTCAGGCTGGGTTTTGAGTGGTGAGCAGAGGCCTCTAGCAGGAGAGGTGGGAACTGGCTCCTGTCCAGCCATTTTATCTGAGTGCAGTCTGTCCCTTGGCAAAATGCCAAGCACTTTCATCAGATGGGGGCTGCAGGTTCTCTCTGGAGATCACTAGAACCTCATCATGGGGCCCTGGGTTCTCTCCTGGGGTCACTAAGAAGTACCTCTCTTGCCATAGTCCTCTCTGGGGTCACTTCCTTTAAGCAGAGAAGGGGGAAGGAGCCCTGAACAGAATTTCATGTTCCTAATATGGATCTTGAAGGCCTTGCCTTTGAACAGGTTCTTATTGCAGATGTGGAATCCTCGTGGAAGTATTAAAGCTAGAGAAGCCATCCAGAATGGCCACCCTGTGGCCCCCAGCAGAAGTCCACCCCAGGATAGCCACGCATGCAGCCCAACGCAAAACCTGAAAGCCTTCTTAATACCGTGGGAAACACTGTCCAGGTCTTTGCTTATAGCTCAGTTGCATAGTCCTAAAAGTACAGACCTTGTAGATGACAGCATCCATCACCATGTCAAGTGCTGGACATGCCTGATAGATACATAATTCAGTTGTTGTTTTCTGATGGCGTCTCATTATGCAGCTTAGGCTGTCCTCAAACCCCAAATCATCTCCTGTTTCAGCCTCCTCAGTGCAGGGGAGCACTTGGGGATCATCATCTTCTTTTGCACTTCTGCCTTTTACCTTTGCATCATTACGTTTCTTAACTCTGGGATTTCCTTTCTATGGTCAAAACTGAAGATTCTGGATCCAGACGATCTGTGTTCATCTCCTGGCAGAGCCACAAATTGTTTAGCCTCTTTCTGCCTCAGTTTCCCCAGGTGTAACGGGGATAACTCTGGTTTGTAGTCCACAGAAGATTGGAGATCTTCCCTGCGTTTGCTGTGTCAAGTATTAAGACCATGGTGACTGTTGAATGCTCAGGGATGGTGACTGCTTCCAATCCACTCCCCCTAGAGCACCTGGCTGAGTCGATGTGAACTGCAGTGTTATAGAAGGCCTGTGTCACCACCAAGGCTATCGGAATCAAGCAATAGATTAAAACAGCCGCTGAGGGCCACCTGTATGCCAGAGGGTTCTGTACCTGCCCCTGGAAATACAAAGTCTTGTCCTTAGCAAAGCTGCACCTACTGAGAAAACCAGACATTTGTACCTTAACACTGTCACATGGCATGATAGGGACAGTTCTGTGCTTTAAAAAAAAAAAGAAAGAGAAAAAAAAGAAAAGAAAGGAAAACTGGTCTCTCAGTGTCCTGATGGGAACCTGGATCATGTGTTCCTGTTTCCTGCATGGTAACAAAATGCTTACTGATTTACAGTTGCCTGTCATAGTGATGGAAGGCACTTTAGCAGATGGGCAATGGTTGGATTAAGTCAACCTAGAAGAAAAAAATCTATCCCAGCAGGCCTTATTTTCTTGCAGCAGGGATGAATTGTAATGAGTTTCCTGTTTGTGTGCCCTGTGTGTTAGGTTTGGAGGAGACCAGCCCGTCTACATCAACATCATTAGAGACCCTGTCAGTAGGTTTCTATCCAACTATTTTTTCCGTCGCTTTGGAGACTGGAGAGGGGAACAGAATCACATGATCCGCACCCCCAGCATGAGGCAGGAGGAACGCTACCTGGTAAGTTCTGGGCAGGCCCGAGGTGGCTCTCCGCTGCCTCGGAGCGGGGAGTCCTGGCTGGGAGCTCCCATACCTCGGAAGCCTCTGTGGGTGAGAACTTGTTCCAGGTGACCAGAACACCTCGACTGATCCCAGATTTGCTTTGCTCAGTTTGTCTTTATTGCTGAGTTGTAGGACGTTCCATGGGCGTCCTGAGCTGCCACTCCCATCATTAAGAACAGATGTGTTTGGGGATCTCTCTTTGCAGAGGGCTGCGGAGTTTGTTCTCACTCTTCTTCCTATTCGGTTCTCTTAAGAGAGTGGATTTCCACATGAGGACCTTGAGATTCCAAAGGGACCTAGAGGTCCTGTTCCCCTGAGAAAGTACCTGGCAGTTGCTGGTCTGACGGCCTGCTGATTGTCCTCTAGCCTGGTGTCAAGTCCTGCTTTCCTCCCGTGCTGTCAGTGACTGTCTGCCGTGCTCCACTTGGTTTTTCTGAATCTCCATAAAGGATGCTATTGTTGGCCTCCAGTTGTTTCAAAAAAGGAATTATTCACAAAAATGGAAGGCAGAGCTGTGTGCCACAGACCAGCCTGCCATGCACCAGAATGAAAGACATACTTCTCATCTCTTAGTGACTTGGTGACAAAAGCTTACTGAGGCGCTGTGAGCCCCACACTTAGGAGGCAGAAATCATGGCCTCTGCCTGTGAGAGCCTGGTGAGTCCCCAGGTTATCTTGTGCTGTTGGGCATCGGCCTGGGCAGGACCAGAAGTGCTGAGGCATTGATGCAGAGCTGATCCCAAAACTGGAGTGGAGTGCACACAGCACCTGTGTCTACTTCTACTGGTCCTCACCACCAGCCTTGTCACCAAGAGAGGTTAGCCACAGTGTCATCACAATACCCGAACCCCCTTTGATGCTTAAAGAAATCCCAGTATGTGTTTCGTGCTCAGGCCACTTTTGGAGGTCACCGTGGTGTCACTTTCACGTCTTAAGATTTGTACAAGAGACACAGAGGACACGTTAAACATCTCATGCAGCCATGTGCTTCCAGGTGGTAGGCGGGCCCAGACCCACATCTGTCTGCTTCCCACCAGTGCAGGCTGAGCATCCTCATATGAAAATCCACAATGCCCTCAAATTGCTCTGAGCATCGACATACTGTACCCCAGCCTCATGTGACATCGTCATCAAAAATGTACATGTACTATGAACACCACATCAAATTAGGCTATTGTCTGTGAAATGTGCACCGGCTTCATGTTTAGACTTGGTATTCTCCCAAGATATCTCATGGTAATAACTCCTTAAGGTTTCTAAGCATTTCAGTGTTTCTTCATTTAACTGAAGCTTCAGGGATTTTTTTTTATTTTTGTTTTGTTTTGTTTTATGGTGTCAAGTGCCCTAATCTTTGTCTTTAAATTACCAGTTAGGAGCATGGCTATGGATATATTTTTGGTTCGGTGACATGATGTATATACTCAAAATACAGAATCACCTCCCAAAGTATTGTGTTTTCGAGTCATCTTTGTTATTTGTACTGACTCTTACAATGGACTTATGTTGTTTTTAAAAGAGTACATTTTATTTGATTAAAAATATATTTCAAAGGTCTGACTTAGTTTTAATACTAAGTGCTGAGAAGCCAAAGATACGGACATGAATCTTCTTTGTTTTATTAAAAATAGATTCTTCTCTCATACGTTATATCTCAACCACAGTTTCCCCTCCCTCCACTCCTTCTACCTCCCCACAACGTCCCCTGTCTCCTAGATCCACCCCCCACTGTTTCCCTTCAGAAAGGAGCAGAACGCCAAGAGACAACAACCAAACCTGACAAAATGAGATATGATAAGACAAAGCAAAAGCCCTCATATCAAGGCTGGACAAGGCAACCCAACAGGAGGAAGAGTCCGAAGAGCAGGCAAAGAGTCAGAGACACATCGCTCCCACAATTAGGAGTCCCACGAAAACACCTAGCTAACAGCCATAACGTATATGCGGAGGACCTTGCACGGGCCCATGCAGGCACGGCGCTTGCCACTTCGGTCTCTGTCAGGCAACATGAGCCCTACTTAGTGACTCAGTGGGCCATGTTCTCCTGGTGATCCCCACTGACTCCTACAGTTTTTCCTCCTCCTCCTTATTTATGGGTTCCCAAGCTCTGTGTAGAGGAACCCAATAGGGACCTACAAATTAGACTGTCTCCGCGTGAAGTCTGGCAATGGGTCTCCACACCCACTCTCATCTGCCGTGGGGGAAGCCTCTCTGATGATGACTGAATAAGGCACCTATCTATTAGGAATTGCTTCATTGATTATTTTTTTCCAGCTGTGTTTGGTTCTACCCTAGGTCTCTGAGTTACCCAGTCTCCCCAGTTCCTGGCCATCCAGGCAGTGTAGGTCACGGGCTCCCTCTTAAGGAGTGGGTCTCGAGGAAAACCTAGATACTGTTTGACCATTCATCCAAGTTCTGCGCTACCATTGCCCCAGCACATCTTGCAGGCGGAACATACTGCAGGTCAAAGTTTTGGGCTGGGTTGGTGTCCAGGTTTCTCTTTCAGTAGCCTGCCACCTTAGCACACCAGACAGACTGGAATGTGGGAGTGAAGGCTCCGTGTGGACACGAGCTCAGTCTCTCTGTGTTCAGTGAGCTGCGTGGATGTTGTCCTCTACAGCAGGGCGCCACTGTCGGTTTTTGGAGAGTGACTCTCTGTTCTAGCGTCAGCCTGGGTTGTTTGGGGGTCTCCACGGGAGGACATGAGTCTTCTAAGTTCTGTCTTTCAAAGAGCAGATGGGAGCTGAGAGGAATCATCTGGACTCTTATACTCTGTCAAACTTCAGTGCCATCCTAGACCAGTGGTCCTCAACCTTCCCAATACTGCGACCCTCTAATAGAGTTCTGCATGTTGTAGTGACCCCACCCCACCATAAAATTATTTCGTTGCTACTTCACAATTGTAATTTTGCTACGATTATGAATCGTAATGTAAATATCTGATATGCAGGAGATCTGATGTGTGACCCCTGTGAAAGGGTTTTTTTGACCCAAAAGGGGGTGGTGACCCACAGGTTGAGAACCCACAGGTTGAGAACCACTGCTATAGCGCATTCCACATGTCACAAGCCTTCTAAGTTTGCATAAGTCATACCCTACAGTCTTTAGAAAGAGAACTTGCACATGATAGAGCGGTATATGGGAGTGGGCCATGGTAGAGTGGTATGGTTTTCTTTTCCTTCTTGTTGTTTTCAAGGCTGAGAATCACATCCAAGGCTTCACACTTGCTAGGCAAGTGCTCCTTCGCCAAGCTACCTTCCCAGCCCTGTATTTATTTTTCTAAGGCTTCCCAATGTTGAAAGTTGCACTGGTAAGTGCCTGGGTGGCTTCTGACTTGAGTGGCTCCAGGGACATTCTCCGATGGAATTCTACCCTCAGTGTCTCGACATTGCCCCCTTTCCCAGAAATGAACACTCTGCTCTGGACATGACTGTTTCAGCTGAGCTCACAAGGTTGCTTCTTGGCCAGGCTCCCCAGTGTGGCAGAGGGAAAACCGGGGGCGGGGGTGAGAGGGGAGTCCAAGTTACCCCATCTGCCCTGGCCTGATCCCGTTCAAGGCTGTTTTCTTCTTCAGAGAATAGTTTATTTATTTGGAAGATACTCTATTGCCTTTTTCTTTTTTAATAGCTGAAACATCTTCTTTTTTGTTTTGGTTTTTTTTTTTTTCCATCTCTCTAGTCTCATGCCATAACATTGTCCCAGTCAGAGCCATCTTCAGTTTGGCAAGCCTGGATGGTCACTTGTGTAAATCAAAAAAGAGTATTGTTTGTTCTCAGTGTCTGCTCAGCAAAACTGAAAGGGTGCCACCTCAGCTGAACTGAGCAGGCTACCCCCCTTGG
The DNA here is from genome assembly GCA_004026605.1 of Ondatra zibethicus. Taxonomy (NCBI): domain Eukaryota; kingdom Metazoa; phylum Chordata; class Mammalia; order Rodentia; family Cricetidae; genus Ondatra; species Ondatra zibethicus. The sequence continues at coordinate 46,980 of PVIU01003353.1, read as the reverse complement.
GGACTGTGCACCAGGCCACTCCCTGTATGCCACATGCCCACAGACTCAGTGCTGGCGTGAACCGGGGCACTATTCCAGATCTCAGTGCTCCGAAGCCTCTTGCTTCATCCAGTTGCCAAAAATCTCAATGTACTCTTGGCCCAAAGTCTGGTGGAGCTTCTGAGAATACAGCTGAGAAGGCATCTAGCTGAAGGGGCTGAAGAGAGGTGGTACCTTGCTGTCGTGGGTGGTTTGGAAAAAGATGGAAAGAGATGCTGGACTCTGTGCCTTGCGGAGGTGGTGAGGTCACTTCCTCTTTACACAGGTGTGGGACTGGCAGCGTGGGACTGGAAAGAGCACAAACCTCTCAATTTTGCAGTGTGACAAACACCCCCTCAGATCTTACATTTTACCTTCTAAATGAAAAGAAAAGAAGAACCCCGCCAAGTGCTGTATTTTCTGGGCAGAACCATCGCCTGTCGGGTCAGCTGCTGTAATGGCACCTGCATGTCTTTGCCGTTATAGAGACATAACCACTAAAATCATTTGTTTGAGGTGGGGCTTTCGCTCTCTTGGTAGAGTGCTTGCCTAGTATGCATGAAGCACCAGGTTTGACCCCCAGCATTTCATAAACTGGCACCAGTGGCTGGGAGGTGGAAGTGGGAAGTTCAAGGTCATCCTCAGATAGAGAGAGCTTGAAGCCAGCCTGGAATACATCAGACATTTTTTCAAAACGGGGGTGGGCATTTGTTTACAAGCATTCAAGCCTTCTCTGGTTCTTCATAGTTTCTAGAAACATCTAGTTTTTATCAAACTTGCTGCTTCTTTCTAAAACATTCTTTATTGGCATTTACCAGAGAATAATGTTTTGATAAATTAACGACGCACAGATGACTGACGTGAAGAAAGGCAGTAGCCACAGGCTCAATCATCTTTGTCTCCTCAGCCCCACAGTGTGAGGCTGACAAGAGGATACCAGCAACACAGACCCTCTGTAATGAGAACATGAACCCTCAGAAGCAACTGAGGGTTTTGAGAGGAAAGCAAGAAGCAGGGCTACGGTGGCTAATTTGTATCAACTTGATACAGGCTAGAGTCATCTGAGAGAAGGGATCCCCGACTGAGAAAATGCCTCCGTACATGAGGCTGGAGGCAAGTCTATAGAGCATTTTCATAATTAGTGATTAATGGCCAGCCCATGGTGGCTGGTGCCATCCCTGGGCTGGTGGTCCTGGGTTTTATAAGAAAGCAGGCTGAGCAATTCAGGGCAAGCAAGCCAGTAAGCAGCACCCTTCCATGGCCTCTGCATCAGCTCCTGCCTCCAGGTTCCTGCCCCGCTTGAGTTCCTGCCCTGACTGCTTTTGATGATGAACAGCTATATGGACCTGTGAATGAAATCAACCCTTTCTGTCACAAATTGCCTTTGGCCATGGTGTTTCGTCACGGCAATAGTAACCCCAAGACAAGGGCCTTTCCTGCCAAGCCTAGCCCTTTCTGCTCTATGCCTCTGGAAGACTTGCTTTCTCATGCTGTCCTTTTCGCTCAGCCAGCTGTGCAGCTAGAACTCCTGCTTGCCTTTTCCTGACAGCTGTGCACACTTCAATAGTGGAATGTTTATCATGTTGAGCTTCATCCTCAGGCCTAGCTGCTGCCCCAGTAGGCCGCCCCACTACTTGAAGGGCAGGATGGCGTGGGGAGCATGTTCCCCTTGAGTAAGCCGCCTCTGTGATACGAGTCATTCAGCTTGGCTGAAACCCATGGAAATAATGCATGTTTCAAAGAAAGGCTGCGTAATTGACAGCTTCTTAATTCATAAGGAATCCAGTGAGTCATGCTGGCCCCCTTAGATTCTGGAGAAGCCTAACAGTAGGTCAGAGTCAGCTGGCTTTTGCTTTTTTATTATTATTACTAACTGTTTGAGTTAGCCTAGAAAATTGTGGGTTTCCTTATGACTTCTTTGTGACTATGTATCTTTTTTGTGCCATTGTTTCCTGCTCAAAAACTTCCTCTCCAGTGTTCTGCCCTGTCCCTCCTCTTACCCTTTCACCAGTCTCCTTCCTGTCCCTCAAATGTCCCCCTTCTGTAATAAGTTATGCAGTTTAATTTGCCTGAACATTTGGACTCTGGACATCGTTAGCTTGGGAGCTATAAGTGTGAAATGCTGGCGGGTGGAAATTTCCACTCCTTCTTCGCCGGCTGATGTCTCAGTCATCCTGGGAATGAAGCCTCGGGTTTTATCTCCATTCTGAAGCATTTTTCTTCAAGAAAAAAGCCAGTAAAGAGTTTGATTTTTAAGTATTTTAGCGGATAACTATGTTTCCAGATTCTTTCTGGAGGCTGAAAAGGAAGCATGTGCTCTCTAGCTACTACAGAGTTGGCCTCTGATTGCAGGCCAAGTTAAGGGCCTGGGGTTTGGTATATTGCTGCCTGCTTTTCCATTGTGCTAGCTAGTGACTCAGCCAGAGAGTGGCCTCCGTAGACCTCATTTCTCTGATCTGTAAAATGGGGCTGTTGATTATTTTCTTAGCTTCCTCATGGGTTATTGGGAGAGCCAGTTAACCACTCCATACAAAACCTATAAACCTCTATGGGAACCTAAAATCCTCAAAGAACACATCTCAGTATCGGTGCGTCTAAACCCTCAGTTCTGTTCATGGGTCTTTGTGGCCTAAAAATGGTCTCCTTTCTTGCTAGTGACATTTCAAGGGGCAGCTGGTGGCTCTAGTGAAAGGGACCATCTATCTCTACCTCTAGGCTGCAGCTTCTCTTCTGGAGGCCCCTGCAGAGGCCACAGCTTTTCATGGCCCTGACGTGGAAGGCTGAGCCCCGAGCTGTCAGGTCTGCTGTCCCTGCTAAGGTCTCCTATGGCCTCGCTGGACCCCATCCTGTATCCCCAACAGCTAGAGATACCTTGTGATCCCAGTCTGCAGGCAACAGGCAACCCGTGTTTATTTGCTTGGAGCTTGTGTCCACACTGGGTTATTAAGTCGTATGATCAGTATGCCCTCCGTCTCTGAGTCCTGGAGGGACTGGAGGATCCCAAATGTCCTGCTGTGGGGAAGACAAGGTCCTGGAGCCCAGGATCCCCTGCCTGAGAGATAATCTTTCACGCCCATGACAGATATTTTATAAGCAAAAGCCACTGTGTGAGATGGACAGTGTTTTGGGTCACCTGGCAAATGAGGAGGAAGATGAACAAAGTAGGGGAAGGAAAGACAAGGACAGTGGAGAACTATCAAGGAGTTCGGGAACAAAGGAGAAACAGAGAACATGAAGTCTCATGAGCTGGAGATTAGAAAGCCACCAGCCGTCTCCTGAGCTGTCCTCAGAGAGCATCAGCTGTGCTCAGGCTGCCATCATCCGCCCTGCTCTCAAAATGCTTGTCTTCCAAGCTCCCGTAGAAGAACCCACTGATCTCTGAGCACTCAGCGGCTTTTCTAAACCGAAGTTTAACCACCACCACAATTCTCCCTAAAACGTAGGGTCAAGTCATGTACCCCACTCCTAGTGCCAGTTTCTTAGTTAGGGGTTTTATGGCTGTGATTAAAAACATTTCCAAAGGTAACTTGGGAAGGAAAGGGTTTATTTCATCTTATAGCTCATAATCCATAATTAAGAGAAATCAGGGCAGGAACGTGGAAGCAGGAGCTGATGCAGAGGCCATGGAGGATGCTGCTTGCTGGCTTGCTCCCATGGTTTGCTCAGTCTACTTTCTTATAAATCCCAGGACCACCTGCTCAGGGCTGGCCCCACCCACAATGAGCTGGGCCTTCTCGTATCTATCATCAATTAAAAATAAATGCCCCACAGGCTTGTCTAAAGACCACTCTTGTAGAGGCATTTTCTCAGTTACGGTTTCCTCTTCTCAGATAACAAATTGATGAGAGAGAGAGAGAGAGAGAGAGCGCAATCAAAACAAACAAACCAGGATCTCAGGCTAGGGTGTATCACTGCTTGTTAGCAGTGCCCAGTTGAGAGACCAGCGCCAGCCGCTGAGGCTGTAGTGCCCAGTTGAGAGACCAGTCCCGTCTCCCTTACATACCTATATACCATTGAGGCGGGGCCAGGGAGACAAGTGAGAAAATCAAGCCACCAATAAAGGACAATGCATGGAGCTGTGTTAATCATTCATGTTGCCAGGCGAGGGAAAACACGAGAGTCAGCAGAAAGACATGTGTAGTTATGAGAACTACAGGAACCCAACTGCCAGAGAAGATCAGGAAGTGCTGTATAAAGCCGGGCCACATAAAGATACCCATCTTAACACTAGCAGGCCAACTGGTGGGAAACTAGTAAAGCTACGCAGAACTGGATCCAGTTCTGACCACCAAACATCACTGAGGCTGCAACGTAGAGTGGACAAGCCTCCAAGGGATGTAGAAATACCAGCTCATTGCTATCTCCTACGATGGTCCAAGTGTAAGATTAGCCAAGGAACTGTTGTCTACAGCTTGTCGTCCTCCTGCAAGGAGCAGCTCCAAGTGGGGCAGGGAGGCAATGGGGGAGTTCAAAGTCCCTGCAGTTGCTGTTGCTGGTTAGCAATAGATAATGCAAACCTACACTGCTTAAGATAAGCAGAGGGGGGTAGAGAAGGAGCAAGACAAAGGGGGGGTGGGGACAGGAGACACAGGCTCATGCAGGGACTTGAGTTGTCACTGGCTAGCACTTGTGTGATCAGGAAAAGAATGAAATCCAGGAATGTTGCTGCAGGCACTGGGCCGGCTTCCCAAGAAAGGAGAAGCCGCTGAGGCTGTAGGGATGGGTGCAGATACTGCAGGGATGAAGATCAGAGGAGGGAACAGCTGCAGATGCTGGAACACTCTAGAAAATGTGCACGCTCCTGAGAACAAACAGGCTCATTCTGTGCCGAACCACCCATTTGGCGGGAGCCCATGCGGGGGAGGGGGGAGCTGTAGGAGAGGGAGCATTTCTCCAGATGTTCTCTTAGGGCCGTTCCTCCTGACCTGCTTTCTCCAGGCAAGGTCCCATCAGGACCATCAAACAACCACAAGGGCCACCAGAGCACAGCCAGGTGCATCCCGCTGGCCACCTGTCAGCTGAGCTCATCTGTCCTCCCTAACTGTGAGTCAGCAGTCCATCTGTGGGCCAGCCCAGGTCCCTTGTAGGGCCAGGTGGCTGGCATTTACTAAAGTGTGCCTCAGCCTTGGCTGCTCTTAAGAGTCATGATCAGGGGAGGGGAGTGCAGGGATGGGGGTGGAGTCAAGTCAAAACCACCCCATGCCTGAAATATACTACAGGAATGTGGCTAGTCTATGATGCAGCCTGGCTTTGAGGTTTTTTGTTTTGTTTTGTTTTGGTACATTATGTTACATTGTTACATTACGTTTCTCAAAGCCCGGAAGCGATGCTTATGTGTAGCTGTGGCTGAAAGCTGGTGAATTAACCATGTATCTACTCTCCTCTGCTGATTTGCAAGAGGTGTGTTCACTGGGAAGTGTGCCTCCTTTATTCTTATCCTCTGCCTGTTTAGAAAAAGCTGCATTTGTCCCCTCTTAATTTTTTCTGTTTTCTAGACTTAATTGACATGTACGAATAAATAAAGGTCTTCAGGAAGTCCAGGGGCTGGAGAGATGGCTCAGTGAGTGAAGAGCTTGCCACACAAGCATGAGGACCTGAGTTCAATCCCCAGAACCCACACAAAAATGCTAGGTGTCAGGTCCGGGAGAAGGATTAGAGGGCAGCAGTGCTTACGTTCAGGCCTAACGACTGGTGCTTGATCCATAGATTACACAAGGTGGCAAGAGAGAACCCATGGCCTTTAAAAGCACCCAGTAGCATGTGTCAGCACACACACACGCACGCACGCACATACATACAATTTCTTTTCTTTTAATGTTGGGCATGGTGGTACATACTTATAATCCCAATGCTAAGATAAAGGACACAGAAGACTCCTTGGGACTTGCTGGCCAGCCATGCTCACTGATATTGTGAGCTTTATGTTTAGTGAGAGATCCTGTCTCAAAAAATGGGGTGGAGAGTGGTTAAGGACATCTGGCATTAACCTCTGAGTTCCATTTGTACATGTGTGTGCAAGTTTACACACACAGTGTCAAATGACATAGTGCAATATCTGCTGTATTTATGAATATCCCATGTGTGCCTTCAGTCAGGCGTTTCACTAAAAATCGAAGTAGAGAATGTTTATGACTGGGAAGCCAGAGAGTACTGCACACTGCATTTAAGATCTCACTTTAGAAGCTGTGCTTCAGGCAATAAGACAGAGTGAGCGTTTGGATGAACAAAGTACTTTAACACGTGGACATCACCTTTTCCCTTTCCATAGGTTGGCAGGGTGCTTGGAATGCATCACAGTCTCTTCAGGGGCTATGTGACAGTCTTTAAATGCAGGCACACTCATGCAGTGGTGTGTGAAGTAAAATGATGTGGGCCGATAGACCCCGGTTTCAAATGCAGTCGGGAAAGACCTTTAAAGCCCTCCAGAGCCTACGGTTAGAAGCAATGGAGCGAAGTGCCTCAGAAAGTGGCAAAGCTGTGGCTCCATTAATCTGTGATTGAATTTGAATTTTACACCCTGCGCTTGTTTTGCAAACGCTGGCACACCGCTAGAGTTGTTCCCAATTTTGCTCTGCCATATTTTTCCTCTGCCCAGCTGTTTTACATACACAGTATAAATTCCCGAGGCTACCTGACCTCCAAACAAGTTCTTAAAAATATTTGTCATTTGAAGACAAGAAAAGTAAGGGTAACACATCTAAGAGATTTATTGAAATCTCAGCTTGAATTCTAATTGCAAGCACTTATGAAAATGTCAATATTAACATGAAATAGTTGGCAGTTCTTCTAATAAATGTAAATTGAATTAGATAGTGTGTAATTGGAAAAATACGCCCTCCCTTCAGACTCTCAAAACAAGTTGCAGAATCTGTTAACTGCAGCAGCCTTGCCCTCTAATGGCTGGAGATTGAAGGACAAGGCTAAAGACTTTGGGCTCAAAAATGCTTAGAGACTAAGAGGGAAAGATGGGCCAGGTATCATATCGAGGGCACATTATAGATGTCAGCAGGAACATAGCAGGCGGCCTGATGATGGGGGGCTGGTGAAAGGCCTCACCTAGTACAGAAATTGGTATATAGTAGGGCATATGGCACATACCTCTGTAGTAGGAATTTTCTTTGGGTCACCAACCAGCTCTCAAATAAAGACACAGAGACTTATTATTAATTATGACTGCTCGGCCTCAGCTTGGCCTTTCCCAATTAGCCCTTTTAACTTGATTTAACCTGTTTCTATTCATCTATGTTTTGCCTCAGGGTTTTTTACCTTTCTTTCATTCTCTATGTACTGCTTTCCTGCTTCCTCCGTGTCTTGCTGGCTGACCTGCAGCATCTCCCTAGTATCTCTTTTTTATTTTTTTTTTCTTTCTTACCCTGAACCTAAATTTTTCCTTCTACCTACTCTCCCTGCCTAGAAGTCCTACCTATACCTCCTCCCTCGCTGTTGGCCATTCAGCTTTTCATTAGAGCAATCAGGAAGGCAAGGGAAAACAGCGACACATCTTTACATAGTTAAAAACAGGCAACACATCTTTGCCCAGTTAAACAAACATTCCGCAACACACCTTGTCTTAGTTTCTTTTCCTCTTGCTATGGTAAAGGACTCTGACAACAGTCACTTAAAGGTTATCCTGCATGTCGGATATTTACACTATGATTCCTAACAGCAGCAAATTAGAATTATAAGACAGCAGCAAAGGTACCGTCCATCGTCCATCGTGGTGGAGGAAACAGAGGCAGCAGGAGGTTGAAGCAGTTGATCCTACCACAGCCCCAATAGCGACAGAGAGCAGGGAATGGTGCTGCTGTTTAGCTCCCTTCTCTCTGTTTATTCCCTGTCCAAGATCCTAGACAGGGAATGGTACCTCCCACAGTGGAAAAGTGTTCCCACCTCAGTTAGCATAATCAAGATACCCCTCCACAGGTATTCCTGGAGTCCTTCTCCTACACCAGCCATTGTCCACCTGTGGGTTGCAACCTCTTTGGGGAATCCAATGACCCTCTCACAGGGGTTTCATATCTGATAGCCTGCATTTCAGGTGTTTACATTCTGCTTCGTAACAGCAGAAAATTAGAGTTATGAAGTAGCAACAAAAATAATTTTGTGATTGGGCGTCACCACAACACGAGGATCTGTACTAAAGAATCACAGCATTGGGAAGGTTGAGGACCACTGTGCTAGATCATTTAAGATTCTGTGCATCTGACAATTAGCACCAACCCTCACACACTCAGCATCCCAGGATTTGGGAGGCTGAGGAAGAGAGATCTCAGGTTTGAGGCCAGTGTGGGCTACATAGCAAGACACCTTACCCTCTGACCCCAAAGAGAAAAGAGAAAGAGAGGAAGGGAGAAGAGAGACCAATGTTATACATACTTGATTTCCTGAAATTCGGCTAGAAGTCCCACTTGACTCCAAGTATAAAGAAGCCTATAGAATAAGCACTCAAGCATGCATATCTGGGTGGTTGTGGTTCAGCAAAATCTGCACAGCACACTTGAACCAACCACTTTTGTTCCCTTCAATGATAGACTGGATGTTACAAAGTGGAGATAAACCAATAGACATAGTTATAGAATTTCATGAGATATTTGGTCTTCTCCATATGGCATTTTCACTGATCATTTAGAAAAACGATCAGGAATGAATGAATAGAGGTGTGGGGGACTTCATTTGGCCACTAAATCCTCTAAGCCTCTAAGACAGACATTTCTCTGACCCTAAACTCATGCAGATATTCAAGGCTGAATATAAGAATTTTAAGCAAAGTCTACTGGATTCCATGATGAGAATAACTTCTAAAAAGCAGCTGCCCAAGAGGTGGGGTTGTTTTAATGGATGAGAAATCATCTCCTGGATTATTCATTGATGAAAAATCACCTCCCATTTATTGATAAGAAATCGCCTCCTGGATTATTTATTGGTTTTTTGCTGTAATAAAATCCCATGACTAAGGCAGTTTGCAAAGGGAAGCCTGTATATTGATCTATGGCTCCAGACCGATAAGAGTTTATCATGGTGGGGAAGAAATAGCAGCAAGTGGCAGACTTGGAGACAGGACAAGAAACTGAGAGATCAGGGCTGTAAAGATAGCCCAGCAGTTTTAAACACTGGTTGTTTTCTCAGAGGACCAGAGTTCAATTCCCAGCACCCACACAGCAACTCACAACTGTCTGTAACTCCAGTTCCAGGGGATCCAACAGTCCTCACACGAACACACATGCAGACAAAACACGAATGCACATGAAAATAAAAATAAATCATTAAAAATGTTGTGTAGAAAACAAGAAACTGAGAGATCACATCTTCAACTACAGTCATGAGACAGAGAATAAACTGGACATAAACCTTGGCTGAGAACTCTCAAATCTCACCTGTGCAATGTTCTTCTCCAGCAAGGCTGCTCTACCTAGCCCTCCCCAAACGAAACCACCTGCTGGGGACCAAGTATTCAAATATCTCAGCCTCTGGGGGACATTTCTCATCTAAACCAACATGCACACACCAAAAAGAAAACAACAAAACCACCCAGTAAAACTCAATGGACTGTTGTCCACATCCGGATCCAGCCTCTCTTGTTTTAGACCCTGCTCCTTTTACAGGAAAGAAGCAAATGTCCCTGGCATGACCTTGGTTGTAAGGTGACCGCCTCGTAGACTGTAAAACACCTTCAGTGTTTTAGATGAACAAGCTTCTTGAATTAGATGTGCAGAAGAATTTCAGATGCGTAAAACAGGGTTATCAAGTTGAATGAGAGGAGGGACATTGGTAGCTATGTATCTCAGATCTAATTGAGCCATCCTATATACAGCGCTGCTAATAAAAACCCTAGGAGAGTGAGGGCGGCGATCAGAACGTAGGCAATCAGATTAGCCTCCGTCGACTTTATTGCGTCTAATCTTCTTTCTCAAAGTAATTGTTATTCAGTGCAAATTATGTCTATTTTGCCTCCTCTGATATTGCTTCCTAAATCCTTAAGATTAGTTCTTGTTTGGCTAAGCCTTCCATTTTTAGATAAAGTACAATTCATAGTAGAATGTGCTCCCCTTCTCCATTCTCAGCGCTCATCAGGGCTCCTGTTACCCAGCAACAGCAGATAGAAGTGTTTGTGGTGTGCACCAGTGTCTTACACTCCAGTCCTCTGCCATGTGCAACTTTAGTGGATTTTCAAGAAGTCTAACATGCCAGGCACTGCCCGGGGGCAGCTGTGGCAGAATGGACATATTCCGAGTCCTGCCGTAGCACGCATTTTCCTCCTATGTTATTATCAGTGGTGGGTACCTCCACCTATTCAGACACCCATACAAGAAACTCTAGAGCCATCCTACCTGCTTTCTTTGTCCTCCTCCACCTCATATTCAAATGGCTGTGATGAGTCCATTTTCTATTACTAATACTGGGCTAACGGGCAGAGGCTGATGGTCGGATGTCTTCAAATATGGTTCAGAGCATAGTGCCAGCATCTCTTCAGTTCCTGCTGAGGATCATGGGCTGTTTAAGCTTGTGTGGAGTGGAAGGTAAACAGCAGAGAAGCAGGAAAGTGGCCAAACTCCTTGGATAGCTCATACATTCCTGCAGGAAATGCATTAATCTGTCACGACGATCCTACCCCTATGATCTACTCCTTTCGTGATGTTCCTATTCCCAACACTGCTGCTGCAGCAGACTTCAGCATGTGTTTTGGAGAGGACATACCATATTCAAGCCAGACTGATCACAATATTACCCTAATATTAGAATATTAATATTCTATTAGGTTATATTAGAATATTAGAATCATGTTAGAATCAAAGCCAAAGGTCTGAGCTAGTGGGAAGGGATTAGAGTTTGCATTATTCCCAGGTGTAGATTGCTTTTTTTCAATTTTAAAATTTTTTTGAGATTATACTGTAACTACATTTTCCCCTTCCTTCCCTCCTTCCAAACCCTCACATATGCCCGTCATTACTGTCTGTCAAATTTATAGCCTATTTTTTATTAATTGTCGTGATACACATAGACTACAACAACCAGCATGACATGATAACCCTAAGAACACAATAGTGGCACAGATGCCTTGGCAGTAACCAACAGCTCTCTAATTGGACTTAAGAACTGCTCAACAAGAGGGAAACCTTGCCTTGTACTGGAAACCTAGCCATCTACCGAGGGCACCGTGCACATTGCATCTTTAAATCTATAGCTACCATGGACAGATGAAGATAAACTCATCAGGATTCTTCGGGCTGAGCAGAGTTGACCCTGAAATCTGTTAGACCTAAAGAAGGAAAGAGAGAAGTGCTATTCTGTGACTTCTATCTGCCAGCGGTCTAGTTTGCACCAGAAATCTTGCTTCTTTCCTATCTTTCATCCAGGTGCCAAGAGGACGCCTATGAGTGTCATGCTTTGAACAGAAAGCAAGAGACACACAGATGCTGAGGCCCATGACCTCAAGTGACTTCCCTATGAAGCCCTGGCGATGGCTAGAAAAGAGAGTGGACAGGGGCAATGAGGCTGGGTGCTGGAGTGTATAGTCAGCTGCTTAGACTCGGGATCCCTCTGCAGCTTCTCACAGACCAACTGCCAGCTGGGCCTATAAACAAAGCTCACGTCACATCTCACCCAGCCTTCTTCAAAAAGCTCATTACCTTGTAATTCATGGTCAAAGCATTTAATGGGCAAATCTGATGTTAGCTATCATCAAGATTTGATATCATTATTATTCCATCAAAAAGCTACACAACCACCAATAAGGACTCAAGGAAAAATTGGATAAAAATAAAGTTAACATGTCTACCCTTGTATCAAAATTAATTCCAGATGGGTAAAGGGAGAAGGTTAAAAAAAAAAAAGTTCAGAAACTGTAGAAGTATGTATAAGAACCCTCCAGTAATCTAGAGGCCATGATCCTTGCAGCAATGGAAAAAAACACAGAGGAAATGAATTTTATATTTGCTCCAATATAAATTAAGTTTATTATACAAAAAATGGTTATATAGTAGTTACTGTGGTATGATGAAAGCTTAATTCTTTAATATACTAAAATATAAGCCCTTTAAAAATGAATCTACCAACTGGAAAATTAAAGACAAAATTCCACATAATCTAAGAATTATTCAGCCATACTCATCTGTATTCAGAATTGCAAATTAAAGCCATAACTGCCTTGAACACATCAACTTGGCTGAGAGTTCAGAAACTGTAAGTAGGGGTGTCCCGATAACACTCACCTGGGTGGGGAGCGGAGCTAATGCGTGCTTTTGCAAATCTGTGCGGTGTGAATGCTCTCACCATGGCTGTCTGCTGCTGGCATGGTGTTACTGAAAATGGCAGGGATAGAAGAATGTTTGTTCCTTCTGTTCTGACCCGGCCCCACTACATCTGCAGCACACAGGGCTATCCAAAGATCATCACAGGGGCATGCCCACCTCTTTCTGGTGTCTGGATTCGGGGAAAGTGGTCTAATCTGCCTGTTACTTGATTTCCCAACCTCAGTTCGTGGCAGAATATCATTAGACATTCAATCAGCCTCAAGGATGAGAAATGGTGTCTCCAGGGAATTACGCTGCATTTCCTTCTATCTGGATGTCTTAGTTATTGTTCTCTTGTTGTGGCAAAACGCCATGACCAAGGCAACATACACAAGGAGCCTTTAGGCAGAGTCTTGTTTACAGTTTCAAAGGGTAAGTCCATGATTACCGTGGCAGGGAGCCTGGCGGCAGGCAAGCAGGGTACTGGAGCTGTAGCTGAAGCTCACATCTGATCCACAAGGGGCAGACAGAAAGAGATACTGGAATTGGCATAGGCATTTGAAATCTCAGTGCTCACCCCTAGTGACACACACCAGGACACACACCTCTAATCCTTCCCAAACAGTTCCATAAACTGGGGACCAAGCATTCAAATATATGAGCCTATGGGGCCGTTCTCATTTAAACCATCACATTGACTAAAGTTGAATATCCATGTACATCTTTTAAGGGCACTGGTATGTCTTTTTCTTATCTCAGCTTTCCATATTTTGCTAACAGTATGCTTTCTCAAAACTCTAGACTATTATAGGATTTAGCCTGTTATTTAATGTATAAACTGTAAATGCTTTCTCCCAGTTTATAATCTCCATATGGTACCCTAATACATAATTTATGTTTCTTTGTAGTCAAATTTAGTAGCTGTTTTCTTTATTGTTGCTTCTGGTCTTGTGCTACACTTAGACTTTCTTGACTCGGAAACTATGGAGCACGTTCTTCATGGTGCCTACCAGAGTGTTTTAAATCGTGACTCTTGTCAAGTTAAAATCTTTAATCTATCTTAAATTTATACTCCTGCCAGATATAAAATATAGTCAGTATTTTTTTTCCTCTGGATGGCTAACAAATTAGCCTGGCAGCACTTGCAGAAGGGCATGTTTACCCACTAAACTGTCATCTTTATCATAAATTCTGAGCTTTAGAGGCATCATTTTTCTTCTTTATTTGGTCCCTTATTCTGTATCTCTGGCTATAGGAGACTAGTCTGTATATTACTAGTCTGTATATATGTACAGGTGCATGTGTGAACTATTACATCACCATATGTTATAGACATATGTTATATAACATACACATGTTATAGACTATAATACATGATAATAAAGTTGTGTAATATGCAGTGGCCACAACATAATGCTCATTTATTATCTAAGATTCTGCCCTTTCTTTGCTCATTTCTCCTAAGGATCATTGAATCAACTCTTTCTGCATCCCAACTCGCCGTACACACTCTGAGAACTCTGCTGTTGTCTCTGGGGTCCATGCTGCTGTCAAGATTAACAAATGGAGGATTCACATCTCTCCATGCAGTTTTACTGTTTGGATGCAACTTAGCTTTACACCTTTTATCGGGACTTCTTTCAAATCAGGAAGGTGGATGTGAGGGGTGGAGTCGGGAAACCATAGAAATGTCCCCTCCTGGGTTGAGGGTGGTTATTGTGGATAAGAGATGGGAAAAGGCATCTGGAAGAGTCCAGAACAGAGAGAAAAAGAAGCAGACTGGACATGGCCAGGCCTATCTGTTAGAGGAGGAAGAATACTGGGGCAGAGGGACCTCACCACTTTAAAGGGGGGCTCTGGACTAGCCTGGGGAAGGTGAGAGCCAGGAGGCTAGCATGGCGGTTTGAAATGTCTAGCAGGTGCTTGTGATAAGGAAGCCTGGAGGCCAGCTTGACTTGGCTATGCAACCACAGCTGTGGCTGTCAATGGAGGCCCTTCTGCAAGGATTGGGGGGGGGTGACTCCTTTTCTCAGAAGGGGACATGTTTCACAGTTCTGGAGGAGTGCTGGCTTTTATCCAACCATCAGAAATCCTTCTATACTCCAGCTTGAGCTAAGACTATCATTTCTGGACATATGCACTGCCTGAGACCTGACAGAAGGTTTTGGAGTATTCCTTATGTAGCGCCTGCGGTTTCTCATTCTGCTGATTTCCTAGGACTTTAATCTTACTTTTTGTCATTGCTATTACTTTCTAAATATTTTTAGCTCAGCCTATTTATTCTGTGAGACCCTAAATTAACCTGTAAGCCCCACCTGCCCAAGGACCAGGTAACTTCCTGGAATGCTGGGAATTGTAGTTCTTGGAAAACAACAAAGCCTCATGGGAACTTCAGGATTAACAATAGTTTATCCATAGATTTCTAGGAGATTATTTTCTACTCCTAGATAAAATTATGTCCTCAACTAACAATAATTTTCTTTTTCACAATTTTTTTGTTTTTGTTTTTGGGTTTGTTTGTTTGTTTGTTTGTTTGTTTTTGAGAAAAGGGTTTTTGTGTAGCCCTGGCTGTCCTGGAACTCACTCTCTAGACCAGGCTGGCCTCAAACTCACAGAGATCCACCTGCCTCTGCCTCCAGAGTGCTGGGATTACAAATGTGTGCCATCACGCCCAGCCCTTTTTCACAATTTTTATGTTTTATATATTTGTTTTCATTAATGTCTGTAGAACAATGCCAAATATAATGGCAAGAATGGGTTTCTTCCAGAAATCAAATCATCCAAGTGAAAAATGATAATGCTTGTTCTCAACTTTTGCTCATTGTCCTACTTGATTGTAATGCTTAGAATCCAGATCCCCAGGGACTTCTTATACTAGGACTATGAATGGCATAAATCTCAATATCTAGGAACAAAAGACCTTAAAGGAAAACGCTAAAGGATGCTTTCCCCTATTTACACACACACACCCTCTGGAGGGAGAACCTCACGGTGACCCCTACTTCCTGTGGTTCCCCCATAGCCCTGCTAACTTGACCTGGGGGAATAAGACCTCTCATTTGAATTCCTTTGAGGAAAGGGCCTCAGACACCTCAGCCTGTCATTCCCTCACTGTTCTGCTGGTTGAGTTTAGATGATTGATATCATTAATTAGCTCATGCATTTACCTTTATGTAAAAACCCCAGGTGCTAAAGCTGAGTGATTCTTTTCTTGTTTAGGCGATGTTCCCTGTTTGGTTGCAGCCTGGCTAGTCTGCCTCACATCTTTCCTTCTGCAGATACTTCAAACCCCCTTTGCACATACTCGGTCCTGTAATGATTTCAGGCAGACAAGTCACTTTGCCTGATTTTGCCTAATCAAAATGCCTATGATACTAAAACTTAGGAACAGCACCTATGCAACACCTAGCTCCAACTTATCCTGAGCTTTAAGAGAGGTTCTTCGTCCATCCAGTCAAACCTTGATTTCCTTTCAAATTGCCACTCAGATTCTCTCTCCCTCTTTGGCTGCAGCCTGCACCGTAGACTCTCAGAGTCATTCAAGCATGCAGCAGCGGCTAGCTCACCTCTGATTGCCGAGACTCCCCTTTTCTCGCCTGGCAGGCCACTGCCAGGTTCATATGGCCATGCGTTCTGCCGTTTAATCCTCTGCAGGAGAGGTTTCCTGGCTGCTGCTTTCGGTGATGAATTCTGAAATCCTTCCTCTGGTCATTAGGCTCTGACTAATCTGGGCCTGTCTGCTTGCCCATTAAATGCTGATCAGGCCGCATTGGTCACATCCTTCTTTGAGAGAAGCCTTATTTCTCTTTTAATTTTTGTGTCTCTGACCTAAGTGGAAATGCCTTGCCTCTTTCCTCTCTCCAGCCACATCCTTTCCAGCATTCCTGGGGTCCTTGGCTCTCTTCTCTGACTTATTCTTTTGTCTGGGCTACATTTCAGGTTGTCTCGAGCACCTGTGTATCGTTGCTGATCTCCCCAGCAATCCTAGATGAAGGTGTTATGATCTCACCCTAGAATGGGAAGCCTGGGGCAAGGAAAATGGCTCAGTGGGTAAAGGGCTTGCTATGCAGACCTGAGCACCTGAGCTTAAAAGCCCACGTGACCACATACACCTGTAACCCCCAGTGTTGGAGGCAGAGACATGCAGATCCCATGGGCTTGGGAAACAGTTTAGTGAGAGACGTTGTCTCAACAAATAAAGTGAAGAGCAACTAAAGACATTCCCATGTCACCCTCTGGTCTCTCATACATGCCCATGAATGAGCATGCCCACTCACCTGTATACACACACACACACACACACGCACACACACACAGAAACCTGATGCTCAGAGAGGTGGCCCACCCTGAGCTGCACCCCCTTTGTAAAGACACTAGGAGGCAAGCGCAGGCAGCCAAACTTCCAAAGCCACGTTCTCAACCACCATGTTGCCCTGCTTCTTTTCATCCTATGGGACTTTGTGGCTGTTCTCTTGGTCCTTCCCCAGCCTGACCAGCAGGCACCATCTTCACTGCCTTGTGCACAGCCTCACGTTGCCTCCCCAGAGCTCAGCACTTAGGAAAGTGTTAGGGTGTGCTGCATTTGGGCTGGGCGCATGTCTGTCTGTCTCTGTCTTGCATTTCTTCAGCACCTGAAAATATGATCTGGCACATAGTAATAAATATTCAAAGATCATTTGTGAAATGCGTAACTGAATGACTCCTGGGTCACAGTGGGAGAGCTATGCCATCCTGCCAGCACACCCTTCTCAACCCCTGTCTTTTGTGTCATTTGCGTTATCTGGTTCCCATACAGGCTTCGCAGTTCCCAATGGGCTACAATGGTGGTGATTAACCAGACTTTTCCGTTCCCCATAAAACAGGTGAATCTTTGTCTATTCATGCTAATAATTAAAAGACAATACCCAAGAGTGGATAATTTACAGACATTTTTTCCTCTCAGTTCTGAAGACTAGATGTCCGTGATCACAGCACAGGCAGCATTTGGGGAGGGCTGCTCTATACGTCCATAATGACTCCTTCAGAGGAGGTGATCACTGTACCCTTACCTGGTTGAAAGCAGGAGGGCAAGTAGCAGGTTCCCTCTATTAGCCCAGTCTCCTCTTAAAGCCCCACCCCCTCAATACCTCCAGTCTGGCCATAGCTGAGTCTGGGAGGGGGCATATCTACTGCAGAGGGAACAAGGGGACTGGTGTGATTTTTACCATCCTTCTGAGACTTATAGAGTCTTATGAGAGTGGTATTAGTGTCCTCAAGAAATTGGAGCTCCCATAGCCATTCAGCTATGGGTTCTACCACTTCTCAGTGTCACTACACTAACAATGGAATGTCGGCATGTGCCTTCGAGAGGACAAACCATATTACACTGTAGCAGTTTGGCTATGTCAGAAGTATTTATGCTGTAGGAATCTGTAAACCTATAAATCAGGGCATCGTCTGCGTGTGTGTGCATATTCAAAAATCGTTACACATTTGTTGGGATTCCACTAACTCCAAAACCACACCTCTAGCTCTGTGCCAGGTGCAGTCGGCTTTATGATCCTATAACACAAAAATCCCCAGATCCTCCATCCTCTGAGTCTCTGCAACAGAAGCAGCTGTGCCCTGTGTTCTTGTTACTATCGTCATCATCTCTGCCCCCCACCAAGAAGGAGAGCCTTTCAAGAGGGAGATCAATGGTTTTACATTTCCTAAACACCATCCTGCTCAATAAATGCTTGCTGCTGGTGGTGATATTTGGACGTGTCTCTATCCTATTGATGACTAGGGACTGGGAGCAGCTAAGAAACCATGAATAGGATGTGCCTGAAACCATTCTATCTATTCCTGAATCTTACATTTGTCAAATCGCCATGACTGGGAAATATGTTTTAACCTTCAGATGCCCTCATAGGAGACATGTAGCCCATGATAGCCCGTGGTATATCGGGACTGCTTCCACCTACTCCCACCCATAAACCAGAGACAGAGACATGAATTACTTGCTTCCCTGGTCTCACTGTTTATCGCCAAGCAGTTTATCCTGCCAGCCCTTTACTCTGTGGCCAAGAGAGTATACTGAATATCCTTTCTGGGAGCCAGGAGTGCTGGCTGAACTTTCCAAGAGCCCAGACTTCTCTCCTGGTGTCGTAACCCTAGAGCCTGAGAGCTAAGCTCTGAGGAGAGCAGTGGAGGAAGGGAGGGATGAAAAGATGCTAGCCAAAGGGACTGTACCACTAGACACAGTAGTCTACCTCTGTGGCCCTATGATGTCAAATGGCTGTGGTCTAGGGGCTAGGAAGATGGCTCAGCGGATAAAATTCTAGCTGCATGAGTACTGATGACCCGAGCACACACCCCAGCACCCATGTAAAAAGCCAGACATGGGGCAAGCACCTGGGTGGAGACAGGAGAATTCCAGGGGCTTGCCTGGCCAGGCAGTCTAGCCAAAACAATGAACTCCAGGCTCAGTGAGAGACACTGTCTCAAAAACTAAAGTGGAAAGGATTGGAGGAAGACACAGGGATTGACCTCTGACCTCCACATGGTCACGTCCATGCACACACAGGTAAGGACGGACACACACACACACACACACACACACACACACACACACACACACACTAAGGAACAAAACAGAACAACAGACTCCGGTCTCATCACACTGCGTCATCTGTGAACTGATAAAAAGTATTTCTACTGCTCATGATCAAGCTGTGGAAGGAGGCCTGCTCTCAGGTGCAAAAGCACTAAGAGCTAAACATCTGTCTCAACCCTATAATCTCAGGAGGCCAAAGCAGAGGATTTCATTGCAAGTTTGAAGGAAGCCTGTACTCTGAGTGTGTGTACGCGTGCGTTTGTGTGTGTGTGCGCGCATGTGCGTATTTCAAAACATATACAGCACACACACACACACACACACACACACACCTGGAGGAGGATGTTACTGAGGATTTGCGGCTCTGCTAAACAACCCATAGACCACCATTTCCATGCCATTCCCCCCACCAAATATTTCTTCCTTCCTCATTGATTTTTAGATTCTTTGGAGTGTTTGCCGGGTGACAGATACCTCCCTGCATTTGGAATGGGCTTTGCTGACATGATTCTTATGGTCTCATCTCTCATCTCTTGCTCTTGCTCAGGCCCATTGTGTATGTCTATTCATCCAATGTGTGTTCCTTCAGCCCAGGAGGGAGCGGGCATCTAGTCTTTGCCGAGCGCAGCAGCGGGAATGGGGGATGCAGAAGCAAGATACGGATCCTGTTCCCAAGGGCCCTGGCCTAGGGGAGAGGTGATCCCATAAAAAGAATTGAGCCTCAGGGTATTATCTCAGAATGTCAGGTGGGGGTACGCGTGGCAAGGGTTGGGGAGGGGGGTATCTTGTCCTGAGTCTGCCTAGGGGAGGTGTCACCTGAATTGAGTCTCACAGGAATCAAAAAGGTTGTGTGGGTCAAAAATGCAAGGCAGGATGCAGGAAGAACTGACATGTGACATGTGTCAATACTTTAGTTAATTACGTGTGTGTTAAACTCCACAGAAGCACCCACACCCCTGAACATGTTCTTTTTAGGGTTCTCTGAAAGGTGGGCAAAAAGCACGTGAGTCTCCCTTAGTCCCTGCTCTGAAGCTGCGTGCGCCTGTGAGCGGCAAACACTCACGACTTCTAATACTGTCCACCCTCCTCCTGCCTCCCCTAAACATACCACATTCCATTCCATCTGCCTGATCCATCTTGGCTTCTTTCCTTCCCAAATCCATCCTTCAAAGGAGACATCTGCCCTTTCCCAAGGATGTGGTCCTCTCTGTTCCCCTCCTTCCTGTCCTCTGTGTTTGGTAACTCTAGCCCCAGGCAGTGGTTCATAGCCAGTTACCCCTTCTGTCCACTTCTCAGCAATGAGTGAGTCCATGTGGACAGCCCACAGCTGCTCCATCTGGAATACTCCTTCCCAGAAGGGTGGGGACTTCCAGTTTTCTGTCAGCCAATAAAAGTGAGATACTAGGTATTCAAAGGCAGCAGCATCCAATTCCTGGGGTGTTGTTCCCATCTGAGACCTCTAGAACTGCAAAGAAGCCATTTCTGGCCCCTGGAGCTCCATGGAGTTAGGATTCCTTGACCTCAGTATGCCCCCACCCTGACAAAATGCCTGCTGAGAACAGCTAGGCTGTTCAGGAGGAATTAAGAAGGTGAAGTTGGGGTGGATGGTGGGTGGGGAGGTGCTGAGAAGAAATTCTGAGTTTTGTTTTGTTAGTTTTTTTGAGACAGGATTTCGCTGTGTAGCCCTTACTGTCCTGGATGGAACTCACTCTGTAGACCAGGCTGGCCTCAAACTCCCAGAGATCCGCCTGCCTCTGCCTCCTGTGTGCTGGGATTAAAGGCGGGTGCCACCATCACCCGGTTCAGAGCTTTCTTGCTGAAGGTGTGTATACCACAAAGACATCTAAGTCCTTGTGTTTGTTGGGTTTTCTTCAGAAGAGTACTTTGACGGATCAGGACCAAGGAATACCACAGAAATAACACCATGCAACGATTCATTATTGTGGGAGCAAAAGGCTGCCTCTGAGAAGGAGAGAGAGAGAGAGAGAGAGAGAGAGAGAGAGAGAGGCAAGCCACTGTGATAGCAGAGACTTCTAAAATAGGGACTAGTGTCCTATTTGGGGGCTGGTGATGAAGTGGCTGCTGGTGCTGAGTCCCTGAAGGCAGGCTGGGGCTGGGGCTGGGGCTTGTGGTTGGGGTTGGGGGCACCTGGTTACTAATAGTTTTAATGCTCACAAAGGACATGGGCTGGTTGCCAGTGCTTATTAACTAACTTTACAGAAGCTAGGCCATTAAATTAAAAAAAAATTCAAACCACAAATAGGACATTGAATAAAAAAGAAACACTTGAAACTATTACCAGAACAAAGGAGAAACTGTGGGAATGTGGCTCAATTGGTAAAGTGCTAACAACCCAGGAGGCCCTGGGTTCTGTCCCAGCACTATCAACCTTTAATCCCAGCACTTGGCTGGTGGAGGGAGGAAGCTCAAAATTCAAAGTCATCCCTGAGGGCAAAGCAAGTTTGAGGCCAGCCAAGGTTACATGAGACCCTGTCTCAAAAAGAAAACAGAAGAAATACAAATTTAAAAACAAAAGAATAAGCACTAAAGGGGAAATAAGTGGTTGGCTTTTATCCGTGTTCAGATGAACTGAAATCAATTTGGACTACCTTGGGGCTTTTCAACTTCCACAAAAGCACAAGGGGGAGATGGTTGGAGAGATAGCTCAGCGGTTAAGAGCACTGACTGCTCTTCCAGAGGACCCAAGTTCAATTCCCAGCACCCATATGACAGCTCACACGTCTATAACTCCAAGATCCGACACCCTCACACAGACCAATGCTCATAGAATAAAAATAGATACAGAACGTAATTATTAAAAGGAAAAAAAAAGAAAAAGAAGTGCAAGAAGGGATCTTGTGGTTCCTAGCTCTGTCCTGAGCCCTTCCTGGTCAATGAGACCTTGTTAATTTTAGGCAGTTAATTAAACTTAAATGGCCTGTTTTTCTTACTGTGGGTTATCTTGAATGTAAGGGAAAACTCCAAATAAAATATTTAAAAGAACAAAGTAATCAAAGTCTTTCTTACTGGACTTTCTTACTGGACACACTCAGTAAGAAGGGAGTCTGTGAACTGAGAAGCCAGAGTCAGTCCTGAACCCTTCCAATAGGAGAGGCAAGGGCTGTCGAATGGGACACTTCTGAATCCTTGGCTGCCCGTGAGGTAAGAGTTCATGAAAACTGGCCAGTTTGTATGATAAATAAAAAAACTGTTCTGAACTCTGTAGGAACCCAGTTTTACTGTGTTAATTCCATCCTTCTTCATAGAGGAATATCTAAGTCAATGAAAGTCTAACTTAAAAGAACAAGGTTTGTGTTAAGGAGGGGCATAGACGGTGTTTGGAAGGTGAGAAAGGCTAGGGAGGTGAGCGTGTTCAGTATGCATATGGGTGTGTGTTGAAACTGTCTTGCAAATTTAATTAATAAAAAAAGAACACAAACACTTTAAAAAAAAAACATGAAAAACAACTTTGGCTTCTCTGTGTTGAAATCTCACATTTAGATACAAGAAGAACTGAGTGTGTCCAGTAAGAAAGTCCAGTAAGAAAGACTTTGATTACTTTGTTCTTTTAAATATTTTATTTGGAGTTTTCCCTTACATTCAAGATAACCCACAGTAAGAAAAACAGGCCATTTAAGTTTAAAGTAAAATATAGAAAGGGCTGTATATTATTGTATTCTCGTATCTGTTATATTTTCATATTTTTATTATCCTGTCTTTGAAAATATTTATTCTCTGTGGCAGGTTTATGGTTGCTTCCTGTTTTTTATTTTCTCCAGTGTTTTCTGTAATATCACAAACTGCTTTGTAATTTAATTATTTGAAGAGGAAGAAAACCAAGTTTCGATGCCAATGGGATTTGTTTTTTACTCTCTTGTAAATTAGAATCCAAGTGTATTAAGTGTATTAAGATTGAGATGCCAAAGCAAACATTTCCTGATGGGATGTCTGGATGGTGGGTCTCCGTTCAGCTCTTTGATCTCTTTCACGGGACACAGCCTGTTTTCCTGGATAAAATGACAGCCGAGATATTCAGGAGTTCCACATCGCATTATCCGCCCTGACCCACAGAAGCGGGAGACTCTGGCTCGTGTGTGTCATTGACCTTTTGTCTGTGGAAGCTGATAGGACTCTGTAGAAGCCTGGCAACTCCCTACCTCCCACAATGCTATGAGGCTCTGTGTTAATGAACTGAGATTGTTTTATATATTTAATTATTCTTTCTGTGTGTGTGTGTGTGTGTGTGTGTATGTGTGTGTGTGTGTGTGTGTGTATGCATACACTTGCACACGTGCCACAGCGTATGTATGGAGGTCAGAGAACAACGTGTGGAAGGAAGTTCCCTCTATCTACCCCAGGATTCCAAAGATCACACTCTGATCATCAGACCCACTATCAAGAGCCTTTGCTCAATGAAGCATCTTGATCGCCCATCACCGTGTTCCTTTAGCACATCAACTTCCCCCGAGACACTTTAGACTAAATAACTAAGCTGACTCAAACTGCAACATTTATGAGGCATAAGTCTGGTGACATTCAATGCAGGAACTAGATGCAGAAAGATGAGAATTCCAGGTTCCGTGTATACCCAACAGGGCATCACTTCTCAACCTGTGGGTCACAGCCACTGGGGAAGCGTGTGTTTCCGATAGTCTTAGGAACAGAGACACACCCCTCAAGACCAAAATTACATTATGAAGTAACAGTGAAAATAAATTTATGATTGGGGGTTCCTAAGACCATTAGAAATACCTGTTTCCAATGGTCCTGACCCACATCTTGAGAACCACGGCAATAGGGCATGGCGGCTGCTCATGTCTACTCATTCATCTGACTCTCACTGTCTACTACGGGTTCTATACTCACAAGTCCTGAGCAAGGATTCAAATCCTAACCTTCACAGAGAGGTCATCTCATGAGCTGAAATAGATAGTAAACACACAGACAAATGCTATATACTATGTTGGGTTGCAGGGATGATAAAAATCTAAGCATAAAACAAAGTATGACAAAGAAAAATTGTGCATATTAGTATATCAAGACTCAAAAGGCAGATGTCTTTAACTGGGGTCCACAGAGTTCCTCCAAAAGTTCAGTGGGTAAATTCCAAAGTATCTGAACCCCAGCAGAAGACAATTCATCAGCCTCTTCTTTAAATTTTATTTATTTTTATTTTATGTACGTTGGTGTTTTGCTATGGGTGTCCAGTTCCTTGGAACTGGAGTTGCAGACAGTTGTGAGCTGCCCTGTGGGTGCTGGGAATTGAACCCTGGTCCTCTGGAAGAGCAGCCAGTGCTCTTCATCGCTGAGCCATTTCTCCAGCCCCAATTCATTAGACTCTTACCTAGTCTCTTCTAAAGCCCCAGCAGGATCATCTGAGTCTGCAGTGTCCCTGTGCCTGCAGTGTCCCTGCAACAGGAGCCCTCTCAGAGAGTCATGCATACAAACAATAGCCCATGTAGAAATCACGGCAGATTCTAAAGGCTTTAGGGCATCAAGTATATTCCCTATCATAAATTTTTTACTATTTTCTGGTGGTTCTGTATATTAAGTTTCTTTTGTAATTCTCTATGCTTTTTCCTTATACATTTAAGTACCCTGATCTGAGAAGCGAGTTGTTCTTGGACTACACCAAACTGCCAAGAGGCAACAGTAAGCTCCCCGCGTCTCTTCTTAGAATATTAGAAAGATGAGTGCTCATGGAATGACATGTAGCCCAATGAATAGTTTCTGACGGCTCTGCCAAGAGCATTCACTCCAAGAGAAACTGGTGTGTTTTTACCATTCCAAGTGTGGTTACAAAAAAATACCAGGGCTAGTAGCTGTGCCCATCTCGCCTTATGGACCAACTATGATGCTACTGGCCATCATCAAAAGGCGGAAAGTTGGCTTTGTGTTCTCACAGATATGGTTCTGATCCCTAGAAGTTGTCAGGATCCTTCCAGAGTTCAGGAGACCATGCTCTAAGGACCACTGTGATAGAGTTAGGTGACAAGTGTAGAAATTCCTCTAGACAAACTACTTGGGGGATGCTATCGGCATAGACGTCTTTTTAGTGATTGGTGTAGTGCAGTGTCCAACACTGAAGTGGGAGATTGAGCTGTGCTTTTTAGGAAAACAATTTTAAATCTCAATCAGAAGGGAGCTTCTTTTTCTTTTTTCTTTTTTGTTTGTTTGTTTGTTTGTTTGGGGATTGTTTTGATAATCCAAATGAAGCCCAGCACTGGAAGACATCAGATAATGTAAACTGAAGTGCAGTCTACGGTATAGATGTGTGTTAACACTCTGCTCAATACAAACACATCCAAGACTTGAGACATGGCTCAAGAGTTAACAGTACTGGCTGCTTTTCCAGAAGATCCAGGCTTGACTCCCAGCACCTACTTGGTGACTTAACAACAGTCTGTAAGTCCCCTTCCAGGGCATCTAATACCCTCTTCGGGCCTCCGTGGGCACCAGACATACACATACATGCAGACAAAATACCCATAACACATAAAATAAGTAATTTTTTTAAAGAAAGAAAACCATATCCAGTATAGAAAGGGTGGAAGTCTCTTTCCTGTCACAAATATCTCAACATTTCATGAGGCCTACAGACCTTGCCTCAGAAGAATGCTTGATTCTGTGTGCAGTGAAATTCCTAGAATTTCATAAACAATACATTAGATCTGGAAACTTATGTCTAGTCAGAGGCCCCCTTCGAGGAGTTCAACATGCTGTGATAGTGTTCTGCTTCCTTTTGTTCCCACTGGCAAAGGAAAGCGTCAGCTGTTCTTCTCCTTGGTGGTAGGACACTAGAGCTTGGAGTGAGTTGTGCGCATGCCAAGCAGGGGCTCCACCGTGGACACAGATCCTTAGTTCTCTTTGTACTTTCTGCTCTTGAGACAGAGTCTGCCTAAATTGTTCAGGCAGACCTTGAATTTGCAATCCCCCTGCCTCAGCCTCCCAAGGAACTGAGACTCCAGATCTTTTCCACCAGGACCAGCTGAAAGTTGCTTTTAGATTTGTTTCCAGGTCAACCACCACCCTAAGTCCTCAGATTCTGCATGTGAGTAAGAGCGATTTCTAGACCTAACTTGACAGGGCAAGGAAGTAGAGTAAAAATGTCTTCCCTCTCCACTTGCTGAGAGTCCAGTGAAGCATGTGTCTCCTGCCTGATGCAGAATGTCCCTAAAGGACATGGCCCATGGCCACATGTTAGGAAGGTCATGGACATTGCCTTCCTGGGAGTTCTAGATTATAAAGAATTTCCCACTACGACTCTCTAAAATTTTGTTTACTCTTTTTAAACTATTGTGTTATATCAATAACTCTAATTCTTTCTTAAATCACACCAGCACTCTTGGGCCTCCAGGGGGTGGAGAACCATCTGAGCCTGCAGCACTAAAAGCTAAGAAGCAAAGGATATGCAGAGTTTTATGGCTTCCTAACTGGAGAGCTCAAGAACAAACCCACAGTAAAGCGTTCTTTCCCTGTGAACAGTTAACACATTATGGAGAGACAATTTGTTTATTAACTGATTGTGAGCTAAAGGGAAGTTTAGCTAAGGTTTCATGAGAGTGCCTATCACTGATAGTAACAATGCAGGAACCGTGTGTAATCTTAGGTTCACAAGGGTCTGCTTGCGTCATGGACTGCGTTGCTGTTGCTTTCCGTTGGCTGCACCGAAATGGTCTTTGCAGAGCTGGGTCCCTTTATGAAGGAAACCTGGATCCCTATAGACTACAGCTCTCCTTCTTGACTGCTAAAGTTTTGAATTTTACTTCCTTTTTTATTATTTTGTTTTGTGAGACAGGATCCCCTGAAGCCCAGGATTATCATGACCTGTGTAGCCGAGGCTGGCCAGGCTCCGGTTTTTACCTGGCTTCCCAGTGCCTCTCACTGCAGCTTTCCCCGGGGCTGAGTTGACTCCTCAGGCCCTTGCATTTATTTCCTTTACTGCTTTATTCAATGCTGCTGAGCCTCCCAAATCCCTTAACCAATAGGCTCAAAATTCAGAGCATAGATCACTCACTACCCTTATGCAGGCTTTTCTTTAGTTCATAAAGCATTTTCTTTTTTTAAATGAACCATTCTTGCATGTTTTTTTCAAATGCATGTCGTCCAATCCCCACTACCCTCCTGAGAAACAGTTATGACTGCTGGGATCTTATAAGCCAGGAGAAGTATGCTTCAAAAGGTGAGACGTGTCACCCCTTGTAATCTGCCCAATAGAACCTACGAGCTAGCCTCAGCCAGATGACCTAATGACACAATTCAGACTCTTCTCTTTAAGCCCCATGTCCCATGCATCTCTTCTGTACTCTAGTCTCAGCACAGATTGATTTTCCTTACCTGTCTAGTCTTTTCAGAAATATAACAAAGCAAATTATAAGTCTTCTCTTTTCCCATGTCAATGTCTGTTTCAGTTGCTTCTCTATCACTGTGCCTGTTAGAGACAACTGAAAAGAAGGAGTGATTTTAGCTGACAGTTTCAGATGGCAGGGAAGGCATGGCAAGACAGACCGTTTACATCATGAGAAGCACAAAGACTGTAAAGGGCCAGAGGTATTATCCTAGCAAGGACATGGTCCCAGTGACCTAGTTCCTTAAGGTAGACCCTAGCTTCTAAAGTTTCCAGAACCTCTTAAAATAGTGACACCAGCTGGAGACCAAGTAGCCCGAGCATAAACCATGGGGGAGCATTTCAGACTCAAACCATAGCAGTACCCAAACTTGAAGTGCCTATGGCGAGACAGTCGGGACAAAAAGGCGTCATACAGGGATCATGTTCTTCACTGATGTTAAGAACCAGTTAAGAAGTAGGAGTCCCCCTCACCCACAAAAAGAAGCCCCAAGGCTGCTAGATTCTCTTGACTAGTCAGAAGATAGGAAAGCCTGCCACAAGCTGCATGTAGCTGCGGATAGCTGGATCTAGGCAGCGTTTGACCCTGAGACAAGGGAGTTGCCATTTGCTTCAGGCTTCAGCCCCTGAGTCCTTGTGTTCCTTGGCACCTGTGGGCATTTAGGTTCTTAGTTCTAGGATAAGAATCATGGCTGTGGGGCAGGGAATGAACTGTACTTCATAGTTACCAACTGATACTAGTAGCCCAAGAAGTGGACCACTGGATGGAGACTGCTCTACACCTGGCTAGTTGGTGATCGCTGATCACTGCACCTTGAGTATTCCAAGTATTTCTCTAGTTATTGTTAGGAACTTATTCAGGATTGGAGAGATGGCTCCGCAGTTGAGAGTACTTATTGCTCTTGAAGAGGACCCAGGTTCAGTTCCCAGCACCTACATGGTAGCTTACAACCATCTGTAAACTCCAGTTTCAAAGGATCTGATGCCCTCTTGTGATGTCTTTAAACTCCTGCATACACAGGGTACATATAAATAAATTCAGACACACACACACACAAGCACATAAAATTAAATAACTTTAAACAAACAAAAGCTAAAGAATTGGTTCTCCACCTCCCCCCCATGGGTGCGGAAGTCATTCACGACAAGACGAAGTGTAGCGAAACTCCTCCAAATACGTTCTCCTATGAATCTACACTGCGCCTAGCTGAGATAGAGATGTGGCCGTGCACCTGACCTCCCTGTCAGCATTAAATTCTCACATGTTTAGATTGAGTTTAGAAAATATTTCCTCCTCTTTGCCTTTGTGTCTCAAATTTCAAGGCTTTAGGGCAGCAATTCTCAACCTGTGGGTCACGGCCCATTTGGAAAACCTATCTCCAAAACATTTACACTGCGATTCATAAGAGGGACAAAATTACAGTTATGAAGCAGCAGCAAAAATGATTTTATGGTTGGGGGTCGCCATGACATGAGGAACTTTATTAAAGGGTCGTGGCATTAGGAGGTTGAGAACCACTGCATAAGCAAACTCAAATTGGGAAACTGTAAAGGTGGAAAAGTGATGGTTCACAAATGTCTCCTCCAGCAGGAAAACAGCCCAGGAAACTTTAGGGCAGTTGAAGGAGAAAGGCAGAGGCTGAGGCTATAGGCTAGGCTTGCCCGGCTCACATAAGGCTCTGCCTTAAGTGTCTAGCACAGGGAAAGGAAAAGGAGACAAAGAAGAAAGGAGGAAGAGGAGGAGGAAGAGAAAGTGGCAAGAAGGGGTAAGCAGGCAATGAGTGAGCAAGCAAACTAGGGGGTGGGTTGCAAGAATAATTACAGTCAGGGTAGCTATACTCGGCATTTTCTCCCTGGGGAATTTTTCTTTGTTTTTTATTATCCGCTATGGAAAATTTCAAGCGTTCACAAAATGCGTAGGTGAAGTTCCATCACACAGATAATTCTTAGTCATCCATGATCCTTAAGGACATGGAAATTCCAAGTTAATTGAAAGTGATGATTTTATTTGCTTTCGACATTTCTTCATTAATGTCATCATTGGTCTTCAGTGACCTTCTGAGTTGAGAGGCTGTGGCCTTTAAAATAGCCACAAACATGCTGTTTATATTCTAGATAGCCAGAAGTTGGAAGTGTGACTTCTGTGGTTTGTTTTGGAATCTTCAGCCCCAAACTTTGGACTATTGAATGTGAGAGAAAGAAAGAAAAAAAAAAACAGTTGTGGAATTCTTCAGCTGGGAAGGCAGCAGCATCAAAAGTCTATGATGCTAAGACAGTTTCTGTGGCTTTCAGAAACTTGTCTGGCCCAAAGGGATCATAAATAACTTTCGTGGTATAAAACCCTTGAAGAAAATACTTGATTCCCCAGAAATTCCAACCATTCTTCCACTCGGTGAATTTCCTGCTGGGAGAATCTGTTTGAGCGTGCTCCCTCTGGTCCTGCATCTCCAGGAAAACACGCCCCTGTGTTGAGGCTTGCCTTACCCCAGGAGCTTCTTTTAACAGAATGAAATGGTGGGGGGTGAAACATGAGTTTCTTTCCACTTCGTAACTGAACTGCAGCTGGCCTGCCGATCTCTGCTTCTAGGGGTCGCAAGCACCTTGGCCTTCTGGAGTTAGAAAGAGCACAGTCAGGGGTTAAAATGGGTTTCTTCGTTGTGAGTGTGTGTATGTGCATGCACGTCTGGGGTGTATATATGCAAGTGTGCTCACCCACCCACGTGCATGTGGAGGCCAGAGGCATATGTCGTTGTGAGTGTGTGTATGTGCATGCACGTCTGGGGTGTATATATGCAAGTGTGCTCACCCACCCACGTGCATGTGGAGGCCAGAGGTATATGTCGGGCTTCTTCTATCTCTCTGCCCCTCATTTTTGAGACTGGGTCTGCACTGAAGCTGGAGCTCTCTGTTTTTACTGGCCTGGCTAGACAGCAAGCCCCTGAGATCTAACCGTCTCTGCCCACCCCCACACAACCTGCTCTAGAGTTACGGACATGCACCATTGCATCTGGCTTTTTACATCTGTGCTGGGGATCCAAACCCAGGGTCTTGTGCTTATATAATAAGAATTTTACCACCGAGCCATCTCCCTAGCCCCTTAAAATGTATTTCCTTGGTTATTTATTTTTTTTAAGGGAAAATTTTCCAGCTAGTGTTAGAGTCCATGGGATTCAGGGACAATCCTTTAATAAAATTATTCTGTGACCCAGATATAAAGACCCATTTTCCGTGTGACTAGATAAAGGGGTAGGAAAGCAGAACTCTATAAACCTGGTCCCTTATTTATTTTAAATGTTGTATCAGTATCAATATGAGAATATGGTGTGGGAGGTCCTTCTGTCTATGTGTTGCTTTTATTGGTTAACAAATAAAGAAACTGCCTTGGCTTGTTGATAGGGCAGAACTTAGGTAGGTGAGGAAAACTGGACTGAATGCTGGGAGAAAGGAGGCAGAGTCAGGGAGAAGCCATGTAGCTCAGCCGGAGACAGACGCCGGAACTTTTCCCAGTAAGCCACAGCCACGTGGCAATACACAGATTAATGGAGATGGGTTAAATTAATATGTAAGAGTTAGCCAATAAGAAGCTAAAGGTAAGGGGCCCACCAGTGATTTAAATAATACAATTTCTGTGTGATTATTTCAGGGCCAAGTGGCCGGGAACTAACTAGCAACCTCCATACTACAAGAATAGCTATTCTTCTATACTCTCTGTTTCCAAGTATATCACTACTATCCTCTGCAGACAGAAGCAGCCTCCAGCCCTGTATTGGTCTGAATCCCTGGCAGTAGGATGCTGGAGCCCAGGGACCTGGCATGTACCTGGAAATCACTAGGGAAACACACAACAGAATGCTGGTGGAAGAGGTTTGGGCATTTGGCTTTTTCTGGGCCTTCTTTGTACTAGAGGCACAGGCAACCAAGGTGCATAATCCCAGCCATTATTCCTCCAAATGGAGCCCACATCTGAAATTTGCATCCTACATTAAGGAATGGGTTGTAGATCAGTATGTGTTCGATTTTGCAAAGAACAATTGAAGATATACTGTCGTTGAAGTAAATTATTGTTGGTTTTTTTGTTGGGGGGTTATTTACTTTTTTGGCTTTAAAATGCATTGTAGTTGTAGTCTGGACTTTACTTTACTGCTGAATTTTTTATGATGTTGTTTATTGAAAAGCAGTACAATCACCTAAAAGCTTTTATCAGGCATCCAGATTCCCAAGTGATTTCCTAAGCATAGCTCAATTCAAATAAAAATTTCATCATCTCAGAAGACTACTTCGATAAAGTACTTGTCTGGCACTGGGTGTGGATTACAATGCAGAGAGAAGAATTGTCTAGAAATGTGGACTATATAATGGACGGCTTAGGGGAAAGCTAATGACGTTTTTGTATTCCTGGCACGCTTCAAATACTGAAGCTTCCACAGCCCCATGGAAGTGACTTGTGCTCAGCAGTCACAACTGTGACGTGAGTATCTCGCAGCAGCCATAGACAGAATCACACCGATGCCTAGCATAAGCTCTCTGATGTACAAAGCAAAAATAATCTCATTTCAGTCAATATGTGTGAGGCTTTGGCACAGGCTTGACATAGCACCAAGGTTTTTTCCCTTCACAGGTTGTGCTCCACAGGACCTCAGGTCACCCGTGCCTCTGCTGGGCAAGGTTTTCTAACAGATGTCACTGTGACAGGGAGCATGAATGGACCACACATGTTGCCTGTGGTATGGTGACGTTTCATTCCCTCAGCTCCCAAACATATCACAAGAATAAGTAGCATGTCCAAGAGGAATCCCAGAGGAATAAAAACTGAGGTTCTCCTCCAGGCATGGACCAGTAGCAGTTCAGTCTGGTGAAGAGCCAGACCGTGGCTACCCAGAATGGGTTTATAGGTAAAGGGTACAGAGGCTGATGGTGTCTAAGCCAAGGAGGAGGCCAGACCTAGGCCTGGTGAGGACCTGTACTTCCTGTCCCTCTCAAGAAAGGAAGCAGAAGGTAATAGCAATGCACCTGCTGCCTTGAGCCATGGGCCAAAGAAGCTGAGGCCTCCAGAGATAAAGAACGAAGCCCTAGACTGGCAACTGGGAAGGGGCCTGCTGGCTACTTCGTGACAAGTCTACAGTCTCCTCACTGTCCCCGTAGGCTGAGTATTAACACCTGATTCTGGACTAAGAGCTCAGAGGTACAGAAGGTATTAGCCATGACACTAATAAGGAAGGACAGGAGGAGGGACAGAAACATGAGAAAGAGTAAGAAGCAGGTTAAAAGGAGACAACACACTCTATAGCATGTGAAAATGTCACTGAAACCAAGCCTCACATGTGGTACGCCAGTACTCTGCTGCTGGACTATGTTCCCAGCCCCTTTTTACCTTTTATTTTATCTATGTAAGTTACCCGGGCTGACCTTGAACTTCTTCTATAGTACAGGCAAGCTTTGAACTTGGAACCTGCCTCGCCCTTCCAAGTGACTGAGATTATAGGCCTTGGCCACCCGGCCCAGCTTAGACCTCTTTTTGCTCAGTATTCTTTCTACCCAACTCCTAAATTCAGTCCTTCCATTTTACAATCCTGTAAAATTTGGGCCCTACATAATTTTGCCAAGACATTTCTTGAGCGTCTTAGGGAGGTCCTTCAATACCCCACTTGGTACAGAGTAGCTGAGGGTTTTGTAAGTAACTCCCACTGGTGCTGACCCCTGTTTAAAGACATTCTTTGTGTCAGTGTTTGAGACAGATGCAGAAGGAAAAGGATTATTAGCCAAAAACACTGTAATTCTGAGAATTAGTAACTGTTAATGTATTCCACTTCACCTTTGAAAATGTTTGTACAAAACTGGGTTGGGCCTGGTGGGTTTCGACTAGAGTCTGCAGGCACTGATTTGCCTAATAAAATAACCACATCACCTGGCAAAAGTCTGCATACCTGGCTGCCCTTCCTGCCCTGGAGCCTGGAACAGCATTGGCTCTGGCAGGTATGATTTCCAAAAAATTCGGAGAGCCAGCCTAGCACCCCACCTGTGGGCAGTGTGCCTCCCCAAAGGCCAGATCGGGGTCTCTAGCTTTTTAGAGACTCAAAGGGCCTCTGTTCCTTCACATTGGATAATGACAACTGAAATAACCAAAGAATTGGTGTGCATTACCGGAAATGTGCAATAGTGACATGATAAACCAAGATTGTAATCGCTTGAATTGTTTCATTTTTAAGTTTCATTTTATTTATTATCATCATTATTATTGTTTGCATGTATGATGTGGTGGTGGTGGTGTGTGTGTGTATGTGTGTATGTAAGGGGTGTACATGGGTGTGCATGTGGAGATCAGAGGGCAATGGTTGGAGTTGGTTCTTTTCACTTTTCATGGGGTGTAAAGAATTGAATTCAGATGACTTCTCATGCTAAACCACCTCTCTGGGGCTTAAATTTCTTTTCCATAAAAGATGTCATGGCTTTGTTGTTGTTGTTGTGCATGTGTAGTATATGAACATGTGTACATGTTGGACCCGAGTGTGTGTGCTCTCAGAGGTCAGAGATCAGCATCAGGTGTCTTCCTCAATTGCTCTGTACCATATTTTTCTGAGCCACCAGCTCTCGCTGAACCTGGAGCTCACTGATTGGTTAAACTAACTATCCATCAAATACCCAGGATCCTCTCGTCTCTGCCTCCCAGCCCCGAGAACACGTACTACCATACCAAACTTTGTATGTGGTTCTTGGGATCTGAACGCAGGTCCTCGGGCTTGCACAGAAAGCACTTTGCCCACTGATCCTTCTCCCTAGCTGGGATGCTGTATGTTTTAAAATATTTGGGGGCATTAAAGATACAGATGCTACATAGCTGTTATCACTGTTGTACATGGATGAAAGCTGCTCCTCACCTTGTTAACATGGGTCAGACAAGTGCAACTCTCAACGGCCCGCACCCTGCCCAGGAGAGGAAAAGGAAGAGAAACTTGTGTCGTCGTTGAGGTTGTTGTTGGTGTTGTTTCTGTTCTCTTTTTCTACTTTAATTCTAAGAACTAGGTGTTATGATTCAAGTTAACGAGACAGTACTTTCTCAGCCCTATAATCGCCTGCTCCCACAGGTGTGGAGGGGTGTTCTGGGGTGGAGCCCAAGAGCTTAATGTCCACACTGCATGCAGCAGGCACAGTAGCAGTGGGCAAGTTAAGGTGTAATTGACACTGTGAGGGACAGTGGTGTTCAGTAAATGCCCAGAATCCAGAAGATGGCCATTTCAAGCACTTACGCTGTTAACCAAGCCTGGCGACTGTCGTGACATGTCAAGAGTCTGTACCTAACCTGGAAGGGGGGATGGGGAGCTAATAAAAGCAAAGAATCCTCTTCTAGAATTCAGAGGTACCAGACTATGAAGAAAACTTCTACAACAGAGGCTCGGACACAAGATGCAAAACATAATCCTATTAGACAAAGGGGTCAAACAGCCCTGCCCCAGACAGTGGGCAGAAATGAGATGCAGAGATAGGTCACGTGAGCTGCCCAAATGGTGTTGAGCTAGGTTGACTAGAGCTGAGATTTTTAGATTTTGAACCGTTATATGAGATATGGTGTTAAACATAGACCAACAGATGTAGAGATGGACGAAAGATCTTCAGGAGGGCAGGGAGTCCTGGTGTCCTGCCCATCCCCCCAGCCACACAAAGCCCTCTGTGGGCTTGATTTGTTTTAGTGGGATTTCGTAAATCCCTCATTTATAGGCCCAGCTTTAGCCATAGAATTGGAGAGAGTTTGGTGGCTCTGACTGAAAATTCCAGAGACAACAGAAGAACTCAGGGCCTGGCAGTAAATTCAGAGTGACTTTTGGGACCTCTGAGAGAAGGCGATGAGCTACCTTTGGAGTAGTATAATTTATATTATCCTCAACAGCCATAAACTACACTTTTAATTAACCCTTCCCACCCCACTTCCCACTCTGTTCACAGTAGTCCCTGAACTTTGTTCATTGAACAAGATAAAAAAAAATCTAAAGCCCCCAAAATATGTCTCATTCGTGCCACAGCTTTTGTTAATATGGTAGTATATGTAAGGTCTGTCTCCTCCCCTTCCTACTACATTGTTGCCATCTTGTTGAGTTAATGAAAATATGTCCAGGGATCACACTGAGCCCAACCTCTTATTATGCATTAATTTATGAGACCATTCCCACCTAACACCTAACTATGAGCTCATTTCTGTAGGCAGGAGTCAGGAGAGGAAGTCAATGAGAGGGTGGTGTCTCTGCATGCCTTGTAAATTCCCTCAAGGGTGCAGGGGATGGTGACAATAAGTTCACTCCAGTATGGAAAGTAGTATATTAGAGAAGGGAGTCATGACACTGGTGACACCGTACCACTGAGCCAGATGACTATTATAGTTAAGAAGTTCACTCAAGTACATGCCGACTGTGACCCATGAGACCCTGTGACCAACTAACCAAAGGCAGCGAGGGCCTCTGTCTGTCATGGGTCACAGTGAGACACCTTGCTCTCTCCCTGTGCCATAAATATAGGACAGACCTTCCGCCTGTCTCACACCTTCCCTTGCTCCGTAGCTGTGAGGTCCCCTGCATCTGCCTTGGCATGCCATGCTCATCTCTTGTCTTCTGCCTTATCCCTCTAGAACTCTAACCCAAAACAAACTCTTCCATCCATCGCTCTTGATAATGGCATCTTACCACAGCACCTGAACACAGCAGCAGACGAGTACCAGTCCCCAAAATTTAAGACCCCAAGTTGTTTTTAACTTTCTGTTACTCTAATACATTTTTAATCAAATCTTAATGCAACAGTTTTACATGTTATATGCTTCTGCATGTTAAACATGCTTTCTTTGTTTTTGAACACACATTCTTGCCTTTGTAGGAAATCGTTTTCCTTCATGCCCATGGCAAATCAATAGGAAAATCTCCTCGCTAAATCAGCCAGCTCATCAGCTGCGCAGCACGGCAGCCTCACCCGCAGGAGCCCAGCTGCAGCCATGGTTCATCCCAGAGAAGCGAAGAAGCGTGCTGAGGCTACAGTCCCAGAGTGAGGCAACATGGGAATAGAGAACACAGATTCAGTAAATAACTCTGGGCTCCCACTGCACTTCAGAAAGGTGCAGGAAATTCAAAACTGCAGGAAACAGTGAGGAGCAGGTACATTCCCGGCCTTCCACACACTCTCCTGATGCTACAGGTAGATTGAGCCCCCAGTCAAGAAAAACCTACTTATGTCGAGTACAAATGAAACCTGAGGTAACCTAAACACTCAGAAAGGAGTGCATGGGGTTAGCAGGGGTTAGCGTCATTTGGGTTAGAATTCCTGTTGGGCAGAATGATTCCTCCTGCTGAGGCTTGAAGGTCCTAACCATAATCAAAAATAGCTGTCAGATAAGATTCAGAAGAACCGTTGTTATTGTTTGGCTTTTTGAGATAGGGTCTCACTATGTATGTAGCCCAGGCTGGCCCGAGATTCACAATCTTCCAGCCTTTGCCTTCTGGGGGCTGGAAATCCAGCATGTGCCACCACAATCCCTTTGAGGTTTTCTTTTTTTTTTAATTTTTTGTATTGTTTTGTTGTGGTTGTTGTTTTACTTTTTGTTGGTTTATTTTTCAGCTGCATATTAGTAATGACAGGGAGGTGGGAAAGCTAGCCCCATTGACTCATTTTTAGTTTAAGAATATAAGTGGACCACCGTAATTAATTATTTTCCAATATCCCATTAAGATAATAAAGCAGTGGTTCTCAATCTTCCTAATGCTGTGACCCTTTAATACAATTCCTCGTGTTGTGGAGACCCCCAACTGTGAAATTATTTCATTGCTACTTTATAACCTTAAGTTTGCTAGTGTTATGAATTCTAATGTAAATATCAGGTATGCAGATTATCTGATATGCTACCCCTTGTCGGGTGGTGACCCACTGGTTGGGAACCGCTATTAGGGACAGTCACATGACCAGACTTGACAAGGAAGACAACAGAAGGATGGGACCCTTGAACGAGTACCATAGAGAGAGTGGGATGTTGATAAACCAGTTGTCATGGGTGGATCTTATATTCCTTAGAAGTTCACATGTTCACAAGGCTTGGTCCCCAGCTGTTGGGACTTCTGGGAAATGGCATAAGGTAGAGACTAGTTGGAGGATATAGGTCATTAGGAGCATATCATTGAAGGGT
Source organism: Ondatra zibethicus (assembly GCA_004026605.1). Lineage (NCBI taxonomy): Eukaryota > Metazoa > Chordata > Mammalia > Rodentia > Cricetidae > Ondatra > Ondatra zibethicus. The sequence goes on along the minus strand of PVIU01003353.1, from coordinate 9,655 downwards.
ATTTTCGGACCCTAGTCCCTTGTCTGCACCCTCTCTCTCTTTGCTTTCTGGCTGCCATGAGGTGAGCAGCTTGCTCCTCTACACCCTCTCATTGTGATATTCTACCTCGCGACAGGTCTCTAGCAATGGACTGAAATCTCATAGCTTCTGTGAACCAAAATAAACATTTCTTTCTGCTAGTTGTTTCTCTCAGGGATCTGTTACAGTGACAGAAACTGGCTAGGACACTGTGGCCAAGAAGCCCCAACCCTGAGTGCGTTTAGAGAAGATAATAGGATCTGACTGAGCGCTGAGTAGACTTACTAAGTCCCTGACCCAACTCCTCTCAGTGATGGATTGTGATGCAGGAGTGTAAGCCAATAAACCCTTTCTTCCCAAGTTGCTTTTTGATGTGGGATTCCCCTCTCTATGCTGTGAATATGATTGATTAATAAATAAAAAAAAACTGGCTTGGCCTGAAAGGGTAGAGTAGAGCTAGGCAGGGAAAACTAAACTGAATGTTGGGAGAAAGGAGGTGGAGTTGAGGAAAAGCCATGTAGCCCCACCGGAGACAAATGCAGGAAGACCTAGTAAGCCACAGCCTCATGGTGATACACAGATTAATATAAATGGGTTAAATTAACATGTAATAGTTAGCCAATAAGAAGTTAGAACTAATGGACCAAGCAGTGATTTAATCAATACAGTTTCTGTGTGGTTATTTTGGGTCTGAGCTACCAGGCGGTCGGGAAACAAACAAGCAGCCTCTCACTATAGCTTTTAGTCCAACTATTTATCACAGCGACAGAAGCAAACTAGGATTTAAGAGTTGCTGGACTAGGTCCCCCAGCAAATAGGAATACTGGTTACAGTGAAGGTAGAGTGATACCTTGTTTACCCAGAGCATCCCACCATAGGACACAGACATATAGCCAGGGTGTCAGAAGTGGCATAAATGACCACATGGACACCAAAGTCGATGTCACGGGTGCTACCGTCCACCACCCTAGTGGGTACTTGCAATAGAGGAAAATGCTACTTCCTAACGGTGATGCCTTCCGAAGGACTGTGTGCAGATCCACTCCAAAGGATGCTTTCCATCTCCTCTAGGGTTGTGTTACCAGTGATTCCGGCCAGACCTGAGCATGGAGGAGGCTATCCGGCCACCTGCCCCTTGAAGTCCATTAAACATCACTGAGAAGGCTTGTTTGACTCTTCCAGTTCTGGGTTTGGGGGCGAAAAAGCTTTTGAGCAGAGTGTATGCAATAAAGGTTAGCTTAGGTCACATCCATCCCACTTATCTAAATTGACTAACCCATCAAATTTGTACTCCGACTGCCACTGCCCACCTTTCATGCCCCCTTGGGGAATGGGCTCTGTAATTCCTCCCTCTCCCAGCTGTTAGAGCTAGTGCAATGAAGTGCCCTTGCGTGTGTCCTTTACCATCCAACTCTCCTCTAATGGCTGTAATTTTTGAGTAGGAAGATCCACTCCAATCTCTTTTTAAATCCATACTGGAAAGGGTTTTGAGTGGTGATTTTTTTTTCGTACATTGTCTTATGGCTTCGTGTAGGAAACTGAAGCTCTGCAGGGGTGGGGGTGGGGAATTTTGCCCGCTTTTGCTTCATATTATTAGTTTGTTTCTAGCAAACTGTGTTTTTGACAAAACGTGAATTATACATTTCATATTTCCATATTTTTCTTTCTGTTTTCTCTGAGTTAGTGGAAGCCATTATTTTAAAACTGTGTGTGACCTATAGAATCTATATAGACCTATGTAGAAGGGATTCAAATTTTGAACATGTAATGGCGTAATATGAAGAGCTGAATGGGGGGCAAATATGTTCCCATTTTACAGATGAGGAACTTGAGCCCGTGAGACATAAACATTTGCCAAGGACCCCACTACTAGCCAATGGTACCTCCAGGTGAGATCTGATGACGACGTTGTACTGTCCCAAAACATTCTTCCAGGAGAGATGGAAAGTCTAGATGGAAAACGCTGAATGAGAACTCTTATTCACGTGTAACTTTGAATGAAAGTGTGGCCATCTTTTCTAGTTTTTCAGCACACAAAACCTGGTTTAGGGCCCTGGGCACATCTGTCCACCAGTTCATAAAATGAGTTGTGAGGTTCAGCCTCACGTGCCATGGATAAGGAATCCAAGGCTCACAGGCGTCACCGTTTTGCTAAGGACCCCCAGCTAATTGCAGAACTGGGACTAAAATCAGATTCCTTTTAACTACCAAAACTATAAACAACAAAATCCATAGGCCCTTTTAGTTTGGGTTTGTTGGGATTCTAAACCAAATGTTTGGATAAATTCCAGGTAGGTTAAATTTTTATAGCTTTGGTGTGGAAAGGATTGTCAATTATCCCCAGTGCCCACTTTGAAGTATTTTCCTTTATTTCTCTAATGGTGTGAAATTATGAGTGGAGTCGAGTCCTGTGCCCAAGACCTAATTGTGAAAGAGTGTTCGCCTTAGGCAGGGGAGGACATGCTAGAGGACCGCAGAATCCAACGGCCTGAGGAACAAGTCAAGTCAACTTGGCTGCAGTCACTACTGAGTGGTGTGACTTAGATTAAAGAAAACTCAGATGTGAGTCTTAAAGATTTTTCTAAAGCACTACATGCAAAGGGAAAAAAAGAACTACTCCCACCCCCCACCATCCACCCCAGTCAGAGTCGCTGCCTTAAGAGAACAGATTCTGGCAAGCGTGTGGGAAAGAGGAAGGCGACACACCACTGGTGGGAACGCCTGCTGGTGCAGCCTCTGCAGAAGTCAGTGTGGAGGCTCCTCCGAAAACTAAAATTAGAGCTTCTCTATGACACAGCTGCACCGAATGTGGACAGACACTCACAGCAATGGTAGGTCGCGTCACACCATGGCACTTGCTACACATGCATCCGTGTTTATTGCTCTACATCTTATAAAACCCAAAAGATGCAAGGAGCTTAGAGGTTCAGAAATAGATGAACGAGTAAAGAAAATGTGATATGATAAATGCATGCACACTCATGCACAGATACAGATGTGCATACACACAACACACGTGTGCATACACAGAAGCACACATGATGTGTATGCATGCACAGACACACACACACAATAGGATTTTATTCAGTCATTAAGAAGAATAAATAAATAAGGTCATTTGCCAGGAAATGGATGGAACCAGAGATCATGAGGGGAAGAGAAATAAGCTCGACTCAGGAAGACAAATATGACATGATGCTTTCTCTCATATGGGGAAATCTAGATTTAAATATATATATGTGTGTGCATGTGGTGTGTATGTTAATGGATTATAAAAGCAGAAGAGGGGCTTATGAGTGAGAAGACAGAGTTCTAAAGGGAGACAGACAAGGCACTGTAGTGGGGAAAGAAAGACAAAATAGAGCACATGCTTCCTTCATAGGCAGAATCTAGATTTATATACATACAAGTGTGTGTGCATGTCAGGAGGGAGGGAAGCAGAAGGGAGGTTTGAGTGAGAAGGAAGTAACCAGCAAGGGGTAGAGGCGTGGGGAGGGAGTAGGAGGGGTGGAAAGGGGAGTGGGGGACAAGTAGGAGCAAGATGTATGATATATGTGTCTGGAAATCTCATAATGATTTAAACCTAATAAAATAAAAGTAAACCATTTCTACTTAAATCATTAAAAGTAAAAGAAATAGCAGTCAAGAGCACTGGCTGCTATTCCAGAGGACCTGGGTTCCTTTCCCAGCATCCACAAGGCAGTTCATAACCATCTGTAACTCCAGCTTCTAGGGAATCCAACTCCCTCTTCAGGCCTCCTTTAGGTACCAGGCTTACAACTGGTACACAGACATACATGCAGGCAAAATACTCCTATACTCAAAATAAAACTTCAAATTAAAGGGATGAAAAAAGATGAAATCTGAGATCATTTTAAAATACGTATGTGCTAAGAGAAGCGTATCACAAAAAGATGATCAGAATAAAGTTTCCCACCACATTAAAAATAAAGAGTTATGGTAGACTCTGTCGTCGCCAGAAACTGAGAGACTCCTTCCGAGGAAGACACTGAACTGAGTTTCTGACTCGCTGGGAGTTAAGACAACAGCCAGCCCCACAGTCAGACTGTGCACATGGTCAGGAACTGACTCCCAAAGGCCTTGGTCTTGAGCATCCCCGTCTGTGTCCTTGAGCAGTGGACATGAGTGCTGCCCTTGACCTTCTGCCGGAGGCATCTTTTATTTACTTCTTCCTATAGAATTTCCTTAGCAGGGCTGTAATGAGAGCTGTTCGTCATCCTAATGGGCTCAAATGGAACCCCTTAAAGTCCCCTAGGATGTACCTTGATCTAAGAAAAGAAGCCGAGTCAACTGCACTCTCTCAAACAGAAATTTATGACTTCCCATGGGTTGACATTGCAGGGTTATTTGTGGTGTCCATAGGGGCATGACCTTCTGAAACCCCACAGCCATACTCCTTTCACAACCAGCCAACTCCCTGCACCTTCGCCCTTCATCTCCATCAGGGTCTGGATGTAAGCCCACCCACTCAACCCTGGCCTTTCCAAACTCCTGTTAGCAGTGCTGACAGAGCCAAACCCTGAGAATCACACTCTTGCCTTTGAAAGTGATAGGCTTCCTACATTCCCAAACCCTGCTATTGTCCTACTTATAGCCTTAGAGTTGTGCAGCTTCTCAGAAATTTAGAGACCCTTTATGAGACTATTAGAGAGGTTCCATAATTGTTTATCAGATGTCTGTATACATATAGACATTCACTTATATAGGATTGACCATGACGGTAGGTGATTAACTCAAAATTCATTAAGAATGAAACTTACTGAATTAATTCCATAAACATTAATTGAGTGTTTACTGTATATCTGTGGCCTGGCAGATAGCTACTGGGGCCACTGTAAAGTACAAGAACAGGACTTTTTTTTTATCATGTTTATGACCCAACTAAATGTTCTTGACTCCAGAAGAGGAGGGATACAGGGTACTAAGCCAAGCAGGACACCCTGACCTACCCAGGTCATGCACATACCTGGCCAGCGCACACAGATATGAGAGGCAAAAGGAAAGTTTTCTTAGGAAGTCTGAATTCTCTCTGTCTGCCTAAGACTTTCAGATGAAATGTGTGTTAATTATTTTTTTTAATTGTATGGCATTCTGCAAAGTCCCGCTAAGACAATGAGGCTTTTCACGGCTGTGTCTTCTCTCCTAGGACATCAACGAGTGCATTCTGGAAAACTACCCTGAGTGTTCCAACCCCAGGTTATTTTACATCATTCCGTATTTCTGTGGACAGCACCCCAGATGCAGGTAAGCAAACATCCACACTGGGAAAGCACCCTGCCACGCAGGCACTCTGTGGGAACCTTCTTCAGAAAGCCCCTCAACATTTTGGAATTCAGTTCATGATTACAGTAACTCTTCAAGAATATCATTTGTGCTGGGTGGTGGTGGCACATGCCTTTGATCCCAGCACTCAGGAGGCAGAGGTAGGCAGATCTCTGTGAATTTGAGGCCATCCTGGTCTACAGAGAGAGTTCCAGAACAGGCTCCAAAGCTACAGAGAAACCCTGTCTCGAAAAACCATATATAAATATGTGTGTGTATATGTATACACACACACACACACACACATATATATATATAAAATTTGCCATTCTGAGTGAGGCTCTGTGGCACAGCAATAGGGATGATTACAGATATGCAATAGGAACACCCACCAAACCCATTCATCTGTCCAAAACACAACTGTCACCACTACCTAACAAGACAGTGGAGACCAGTGTCAGGTGGCAAGCCTGCTCCTCCACAGTGATTGTTTGTGACCCACACCCATCTCTATGCTTGGCAAGCTACGTGGAGTCCAACACTCCAGAAGCACACGTCCAGTTTGATGGTGTCTCTAATGAGATACAGGCCACAGAACAGTGATTCTTAGTCTGTGGGTCATGACCCCTTTATCAGTCGAACGACCTTTTCACAGAGATCACCTAAGACCATCAGAGAACACAGATATTTACATTATGATTCATTAACAATAGCAAAATTACAGTTATGAAGTAGCAAAGGAGATAATTTGATGGTTGGGACTCACCACGTGAGGAACTGTGTTAAAGGGTCGCAGCATTAAGAAGGTTGAGAACCACTGGCATAGAAAGAGAATGGTTTCCAGAGATCAAGCCAGCCTGACTTGAACACACAACCTTCTTTACCCAGGTGCCTTACTCTGGTAGGCAGCGTACCCCAGGGCAGGCACAAGCATTCCTAGTTGCTTTCTTAGGTGGTACTGGAGTAACCATAGTTGAAATCATAGGCATTGTTCTAACTACATGTCCACAACTTAGAGAAGAAGAGGGTCTTTGCGTGGTGGAACCAAAGCTTGTTTTCAGGTGGGCCACTGAGCAGGAGTAGATGGTCCTTGTGTTCCAGCCATGGTGGGCATAGCCGATTCTAAATTGTGGTACGTTCTTGGCATCGTTTGGCTTACGTTGTCGTTTCTGGCTGACAGTGAGTTGTGTTGTTGGTGCTGTTTTGCATAGCTTACTGTAGCAGGAGAGTGCACTTATGATGCGGACCCCAGGCTTTCTCCACAGCCTGGTTCAGGCAGTCTCCCCCAGCGCTTACACTGATCAGTGATCCTGGTTTGTATTCAGAGTTTCAGCGGCTGAGGATACAGGGTCAAGGGACTTGCTTTTTTATTACAGTGGAGGTGTTTATTCCAAGGAATATGATCCTAACTCCCTAAAGCGGGCCTCAAACTGGCAATTCCCACACCTTGGGCAGTGTACTCAGGAGCCTTATCTAGTTCACATGAGAATCCCCATATCCCCTCCACCAGTACCACTTTGTTGAACCTCTACAGTAATCCTTTGCAGCAGGCAAGGCTGGTTTTGTTGTTGTTTCTAAGGTGATTTTGGCTTGTCCAAATGCCCCCAAATCTGACCTATAAGGAAATCCAGCTCTTTCCCATTTGTAACTCAAATGAACAACAAAAACCAATGTTAATGCTTTTTAAAAGATGGGATGATTACCAGGCATTATTGGATACTAGTTTTGATTGCTACAAAAATATTAGCAGTGACTCTAACTTCATTAAATGAATTCCATGTGGTTTATCTATTTAAAAAAAAAGCTATTCTAACCATATGCTTGGAACCTAAGTGCCTGTGCCTCTAATTTTATTAAATACTTAGACAGGCATATTCATTTAAAGGCTCTGGCCTGGGGCTGGAGAGATGGCTTAGCGGATAAGAGCATTGCCTGCTTTACAAAGGTCCTGAGTTCAATTCCCAGCAAACACACGGTGGCTCACTAACATCCGTAATGAGGTCTGGTGCCCTCTTCTGGCCTGCAGGCATACACGCAGACAGAACATTGTATACATAATAAATAAATAAATATTTTTAAAAATATTTTTAAAAAATAAAATAAAGGCCCTGGCTCTTGTGTACATGAAAAAAAAAAAGACCCCTCAGCTGGAGAAACCAGGAAAGAAGGGGCTGTTCTAGAATAGGCTACACCTAGGCTAGACCTAGAGATCAACCTTCCATGGGTTGTTGCTGCCCACCATGAAGTCTCTGATGTAAAGTGACTTTCTTGTCTGTCAAGGGAGCCTGGCGAGTGGGCGCTGGAGAGGGCCAAGCTGAACGTGAATGAAAACTTCCTGCTCGTGGGGATTCTGGAGGAGTTGGAGGATGTGCTGCTTTTACTGGAAAGATTTTTACCTCATTACTTCAAGGGTGTGCTCAGCATCTACAAGGACCCAGGTAACTCCATGTGTAAGCCTGCTCCCCTGAAGGCTTTCTTGCCTTGACAACGGCTTGGGAGATGAAGGTATGCTGTGATATCTTGTGTTCCCGGGCTTTCAAAGACAGAGGAGAAGCAAAACCTCAAGCTTAAAGATGAAACACAGCCTCACTGAGGCTAGTGGTCCGATGGCTGTGTCTCCGCTTGCTTACCCAAGCGTATTGCTGGAGTGAACGAGGGATGTGAGTACATGCGCATGCGCACTGGAGTCCTGGATGCAAGCAGGAGTGGGGGATGAGCCACTTGAGATGAGGCCGTTTTGCCTTACTGCCACTCCAAAAGCGCTCTGGCGTGTAAAATTCTGGCAGTAGATTGGATAGGGAAGCCCATTGACCATGCAATTAAGAGTTTATTCTCACAAACCAAGTGCTCCCCAAATAGAAGTGGCGAAGCAATTGCAGGACAGCCGGCTGTGTCACTGTGAATACAATTACTTTGGAAATCCATCATTTATTTTCTTCTCATTATTATTTAGCTTGAGAGAAGGATGCCCTTTTGCCTCTCTCTTTCCTGCGCGCCTTAATCTACTGGAGCAGCAAGCCTTGTGTACTTATGCACCGATCTGTTTGTGGCTTTGGGCTGCTGGAAGAGGGCCTGTGGGCTGGTAGAACTGTCAGACAGAGGAAACACTCCCAAAGGCTGCCCGCACTCAGATGGGGACGTGGAGCCACACCTGCAACACCAAGGACCAGGCAAACTTGCCTTTGCTTGGGGGAGCCCTTACACTGGGGCCCTGCCATTTGAATAAGTGGCTGGCAAGTGCTTCAGAATGTCCCAGCTCTCTCATTCAGAGTCAAAAATCTAATCTATCTGCATGTAAGAATATGCCAGAAAACCTGAAGGTAAGCCCCGCCGTGAGTGTTCTCAGCAGGAAAATCAGCCTGAATAACTAGACACCTTCAGGAACCGAGGTTTGAAACTGGAACTTCGCCTGCCCTTGCAACAACAGGCACATGGAGGAGTTGGCGTGAGTTAAATGTGAAGGGTGTCAACACTCCTTTGTGTCTGATGATGACCGCTCTGCAAGAAATTGTGAGCCTAGCCCATTGGGTAGGGAGAGGGCTTACCCTACATTACAGTCTTTAAAGGAAGAATTCAGTCATTCTTGGATTTCTCTGTCTATCTGTCTGTCCCACCTACCTCTTGTGGGGGGGATAGATATGTGTGTACGCGTGTGTATGTGCACGTGCGTGTGCACATGGGTGTGTGTGTGTGTGTTTGTCACAGTGTGAGATGATGGACTGAACTGAATGAATCTCGGTGACACATACTTATCCCAACATCTGTTACGTGGCATGGATGAAGACTTGGCAATTTAGATGAAGACATTTGCATCTCCATTCTTTTTCTCCACATTTAATTTTTTATTATTGCATTATAAATAGTACCATTCAAAATTTCCACCTCCTCCGCTCCTCCCATTTCCCTCCCGCTTCCCCACTCCCCCTCCCCTTTTCCCCTCCAGTCCTAAGTGGGAAGCCCAAGGCCCTCTCGCCTCCATCCAGGCCTAGGAAGGTGTGAATCCAAACTGACTAGGATCCCAAAAAGCCAGTACATGCAGTAGAATCAAATCCCAGTGCCATTTTCATTGGCTTCTCAGTCAGTCCCCATTGTCAGTCATATTCAGAGAGTCTGTTTCGATCACATGCTCGTTCAGTCCCAGTCCAGCTGGCCTTCGTGAGCTCCCACTAGATCGGGCACACCATCTCAATGGGTGGACGAATCCCTTGCGGTTCTGACTTCTGTGTTCATCTTCTCCCTCCTTCTGCTCTTCAACTGGGCCTTGGGAGCTCAGTCCAGTGTTCCAACGTGGGTCTCTGTCTCTATCTCCATCCGTCGCCGGATGAAGATTCTTCTGCTCTTCGACTGGACCTTG